>CAJPEV010001605.1:0-49402 GCA_905338385.1 Darwinula stevensoni
TAGAAAACAGGACGTCCCCATTTCAACATAACGCATGAAATTATCTCCCCATGCTTGTGGTCTTCCTGAGAAAAGGCGGACAGCCGAGTCCCCTTATTAATTGCCCTAGGACAATAAAATGACCGGGGTAAGTCATTTTCAGATGCGATCCACATGTTAACAGTTTGGAGTCGGGAAGTAATGAACCGCGATGGAGCAGTGCAAGGTCCAAAAACATGTCGCAATAATAAATGTGAATTCACGATGTTGAAGCTCAAGGCAAGACGAAAGATCGTTCTCAACCACGTTTCCTGCGTGCCCATGGCAGCACTTTACACTGCTGCATACGTAGTAGCGGAGTTTCAAGGATCGAGCTGAACATTTTCCACTCGAAATTAGGACCCGTTCCAAAGTAAACTGTGAGTTGGTAGTGCTCAATAATGATTTCGACCGTCGTTTGGAATTCTGTGATATAATGCATAATCGCATAACCGCCGAGTCGACTTTCTTTATGCCCGTAACTCGCTTTGACGTGGTCGAGTTGATCCTAATGGTGAAACGAGCGAATTCAACATGCCGTACCGATCTGATTGAGACTCCAACGGGTCGGTGAGAAACATGCTCGATGTCCGAGTGTGGTTTTCCGGTATGAGGGTTTTTACGGTGATGTTGAGGGTAAACTACTTTTTTTTTCAAGGGGAATGTCGATGGCATCGTGTTTTGACATGTTCTTTACGTACATTTTCCCTCGATTGAGCGAGTTGATCCCGATGGCGTGGGAAAGCCGTCTCACCCGTTTCAACGTTACCGGATACCAGCCCACTTTGGCTACATGTGCATAGCCTTTTCTTTATTTGTTCCCTGGACAAATCGGTCGGGGTGAGTTCATCGAATGGCCGCAGCGATCTCGAAGCTCTCGGTCTCTTTGTGAGGATACTGACATCAGTGGTTCCGGCATCGAATCCGCTAACGCTTTGGGACTCACGGATGTGCATTGCTCGTGCATGTCGAGTCGTCACTCCCACGGTCTTAAATTGGCACAACAGGAGTGAGAACACCGGCTAAACTCAAACAGCGCGCAAAATCGCGTGTCCGTGGACGTGAGACATTCGGAAAATCTGCCGAAGTGAGCCATTCCAAGCAAAGACATCTTGTCTGGTATAATTTCTTCATCATGCCCCATACTTACGCGTATTCGATAATAATGTTCTCTATTGGTAAAAAAAAATGACCAAGAGAGTATGATTTTTCGGCACTCATCCTTCGCGGATAAAATGGCTCGCCTCGTTTCTCACTGGAAGAACGTAACGTACAAGGATCGATGACGCCCTTTCTAGCGCCTTGCAAATCACATAGCTGCGCTCTCCAAGGCACTATTTTGGGTCCATTTCCTTTCAACGTCATGGTCCATGAAGACCCCGAAAAAGGCATGATGATTCAGAAATTCGTCGACGACACGACCATAGCAGAGTCTCACGCAAAACCCTATTCAGTACTCTCCACGCGCTTCCATGATACATTCATTCTTCGAAAGCTCCAGATCTCGCCAAACGCAATTTTCGTGCCTCCCTAGGCTTCCGACCATTCCGGTCGAGGCCACATGGCTAACCTCACTTGGATTCTGCAAGTTTAGGATCTCCTTCGCAATAGCCACTCAAGGCATTTCACTTCCCACGCCCCTCTCCCATCGGCTTGAGCGACCTCGCCAACGGCTACCCTTTTTCGTCTGGGAATAATATTCCTGCCACCAAAGAGTGAGTCGCTCTCATTTTGTTTCATTTATTTCATTTTTTTTGCATATATTTCCACACATTTCACTTTAAAATCACGTTTTCCATCAAGGAAATCGTGTGAGGCGAGGTGAAACGAGAGGGAATGAACGGCCAATGCAGGCCAATTGTATGCGAATCGATCCTGCTGCTTCCTCCCCACTTTCTTCTCAAGCTGCTAAATAAACAGGTATAATGATGGTGCAGAACATTTCCCCATCGTTTATCGTTATTTTTCCCATGGACTAGGCAAATAATAATCGCCTTGAACATATCCTTAATAAGCGACGTCGGAGTTCGCGATTACAAGACGCAATATGCCTTAAATCACTTCTAAGTTTAATGTGTGTTTTTTTTTTTTTTGGGGGGGGGGTGAGAGCCACGAGGGATAATGTCTGTTGTTCCTCCGGTTGACCTTTAAGTTCAATTGACTAATCTGACCTAGGCTGTCGGAGGAGTCGGATGGCAACTGAAGCATCGATCCTGAGTCGTACCGGCAAGAACTGCAGGTCGTTAACGGGCAATAAATTATACGATTATACATTATTGGCGCACGATACCGACAACATTGGCTCTAATTAATCCCGCAGATATCACCATTGGAAAATGACCCCATATGCTTTGGATATATGCTCCCTTTCCTTTCCGTTCTTATTCGTCGCTCCTTCGCTTCTCCCGATTAAGGCGACTGAAGTTATGGAGTCCAATAAGTGTCATCAAAGGAAGGACGCGATCCGGTGGATTTCAATCGATGACCGACTGATTCGATGAATTGCGGATATCACTGGTTGCTGCTTCCGAGGGTCTTTTAAAGATAGAGGGCAAATTTTTTTTTCGCATCTCCGAGTGTGCTGGTTCTTTGTTGAAGGAGTCGAACGACTATCCACGAAAAAGTAATGGCCTCGAGGTCCGTGTCTTTTGGCTGTTTATTATTTCGTCTACTTTGTCCATTGCCAGGCAAGGGATATATTCATACAGAGGTCACGTCAGAATTTCTGCACTCACGAAAATTGCCTTTGTCGCGATGGGGCCTGTCAGCATGTCTCAATGTCTCACGTGATAGGAGTCAGGGCGAAGAGGACGGGTGTGGTCTCATACTATCCCCTCGAAACGGTCACCTATGCAATTTTTATTGCCGAATCGTGACCGAAAAATTCCTAAAGACGTGCATAAATTCGCGTGAAGTTTCAATGTCGTGAGCAGAGGCAATTAAGAGAAATATTGCCAAATGTCAGAGGAAAGAGGGACGAGAGCGGCGCCACTGAAAGTGCCAAATTGTTTCCTCAAGTCACTTCACAATACAGCCGTTGTTAAGAGTCTAACTGCGAGGCATTGCCAATATGAGTTCACTGGTGGCAATCTCAAGCAGTTGTTAGGGTGCATTTCCATGTAGGCCAACAAGATGGAAGTATCAGTTTCATGCATCAGGCTGATCCATGCATGAACTTCATGCGTGGTAAGTATCCCAACTACCCCATTAATTACCACTCCATTAATTATCCCATTAATTCATTTATCGCCTATACCTTGAGAAAACCTGTCGCGGCTAAATAGCACAATATGGGAAAATGTTACTCCGCAGAAAGTCCGTGTTGGGTATCACAGGTAGATCTCCTCTCCCTAGCCCTTTAATGAATCATGCATATTCATGAAGGGCTTATGTCAACAGACTTAGAACCTGTGCAGGCTATATTTACGTTGACAGAAGGAAAGTGCTTCTTGGCGTCGCAATGACTATCGATAAGGCGAGCCCTGATATTCTATCTAGTCGAGTGAGTGACCATCGAGTGTCACCATTATGCGAATACCTTTCTGAGATTCATCAACACGAAAACCTATCTTCTACATACGAATTTGGGTTCTCTGGGGTGACTACACTTCCAAAGTCTTCATCAGATGAGTCACCTCCACGATTCTCGACTATCCATCATACAGGCGACGTGGCCCCTGTATGATTGACAGTCGAGATGAGAGAGAGTCGAGATAGATGACTATCTACATACATAATCAGTTGCAGATGTCTGTACGACAGTATTTTGTCCGGTAAACGTCTCCGAGGTTTCCGAGACCTATCTAGACCGATTTTCATCACCGAAAGTTCATTTTTTAAATACATTTTTGGAGGTGGGCGAACTCATTTTATATTTTCTTTCTGAGTTCACCTGTGACCTGACACGAGTGACCTTTCAAATTAATTTTGGACGCAAATTCCTGTGTGATGCATCATTTTAAATACCTTTGATATTCTTTGATATAATGCGTGTTTATATTGCAAACATGTTGAAATTTGATCCTGTTATGATCAATTCGAGTTGAAAGTGCACTGGCGCAATTTCTGTACAGTCTAGATAACTGCTTCGAGAGTACTGTACTGCAACAGTTTTCTACACTTGACTTCATATCGAAGCTCACATTTCTTCCCAGTTGTACTAAGAGGTGTTCGTCGTTCTCATCACCCATGGGTCTATTATTATATCGGCTACCGGCATTAGCACACATTTGATTTAAGAATTTTGCTTACTCTTTCCTCTGGAACAGATAAGAGGGAAAGAAAGAAAAAAATGACATGACATGTGAGACCTGGTAAGGGTGAATGTGATGTTTGGCCTATATCTATTTCAATGACCCATAGTAAGCCTGGGTGCCACGGATATTCCACCAATTCTGCACAACAATGCTGGGGCAACATTGAAAAAAAGGTTGAGATGGTGTGACATCGTCGAAGAATAATTCGATTCAAGTTCATTTTTCACATTTGCCTTCGTCATAGTCTCAATATTGTTTCCAGATGGAGTTATTCATCATCATCGCGACAGAAAATAGGTTCTATCAATCGACTCGAGATGGCGCCTAACCGCCAATTTAGCACTTCCTACCCTGGTGCCCTAAAAAATAACGTTCCCTGTGTTTCTTCTGTAGTACACTATCTGTTCCCACGTACAACTTGAGGGAAGGCTTTGGAATTCTTAGGTAGACTCCTTCAAGGAGGCAACCGGGCAGGAGGAGACTGGCAAATTCTGGCAAAACGGTCCGAGGAGCGTGCTTAATTTCCCTGCATCACTTCACGGCGCACCGTGATTTGGACTCTAATGTCTCTTTCCGGAATGACAATGTGTTAACCGGCCAGCGAGTGTATTTTTGGCTCTCCTTTTGCATGAATCGGTGAATCTGGAGGTGATGCCAGAGACGTATCTCCTTTGCTGGTCAGAATGAGTTGTGTCACTCGAGTGCTAAACTCGAGTCCTGGTCCGATGAAGGAAGTTACTCGGAAGGAACCTTCTCTTGCATAATTGCCGTCTGTAGAGAATTTCCAAGCTCTAATCAGTGTCAGCACGTGTTCGGGCTTAGGAAAAGGAGGACAGTAATGCCCAAACGTTGAAAATTCTACTATTGCACAACGTGACACATGATCGTATTTTCAACGTTTAACTCTGTTTCATTTCAACATTGCGTCAACATTGAATCCACCATTGTGGCATCATTGCTCCGTTGAAAATTTAGTCCTTGCTCAACGTTGACCTGACGTTGTTGTGCCGAATGGGTGCACTTTCCAATATAATATTGCGTCATAGTTCCGATTGAAATTGCGTGTATGTTGTGCATGCTCATGCCTGTCTGAGTGCGTCTTAGTTCCGTCCCTCTGGGTCCTTGCGGGCTTATCAGTATTTTTTTGCTAAATTTTCAGTTTAATTTTTCCCCTGTGAAAATCCGGTGAACGAAATCGAGGCTCACCGTCTATACACCCGTGTGAACGTGGGCTTTCGACTAGTTCATATATAACTAGTGTCAAATAAACCCGCTTCAAACCGGAGGAAGCGAACAGTTCTGTTTTCATGGAACTAGTCACCATGATCTTCAGTGACTACCGCCCCTGTAGCAACCGAACGTGTTCAATCACCGTTTCATCTAAGTTATTGCCAGCGTTCCATGAACGTCCTAGGGAACGTTCTATTGACTTCTTAAATTTCCAAAATTTAGAGTGATCAAAAACAGTTCAAAGTATGCGTTCCCTGAACTACATGCATTTATCAAGGAAGCGAATTGGTTATTTCCAAGAGAAAGGTTCAATTAAACTTTCTTTTCAGGATTAATGGAATATGCAAATAACGTTTTCGCTACGTTTCTTTCATCACTTAAATTACATTAGGACCAAGTAGAGGACTATTTATTCTGATCCCAGCCACTCCTGCGGCTGGTGTCAACATATATTACCGATTAGTCTGGTTGAAGGTACCATCTACCACTGTTTGGAATAGTCTGGAGGGGAACCGAAGGGCAATTAATTAATAACACAGAAACTTTCAGCGTATTTGCGGTTATCTAATATGTACGCATTAATTTCAGTTTTAAAATTGAAATTGTGTACCGCCAACGACGGATAAGGGGCATATTTCAATTTAAAAGTCCATGTATTCGTTTGTGTTAGGCTATCTCCTCCGAAAACCACCTGGTGGACCTACCGAGGGGGAAATATGGGGAAGGGGGGGGGGATAAAACGTTCCCGTTGAGTGTACAATTTCAAGATAGGAGATCCTGTTTCCCGGGGAGACGGCTCTTCGATTTGCTAGAGATTCCGTGTTAGGAGGGTGAGAAGTATATGCGACCTCGTTTCTCTAGATCAGTGGTTCTCAACCTTCCTTTTACTCCCATTGAACCTTCATGCATTCAGGGGGGGGGGGGACACCTCCCAGGTTGAGAACCACTGCTCTAGATGCTCTCAGAAAGGAGTTCGAGGAGGTGGAATTGCGCAATAGGAAAACGTCGAAGAAAGGGATGAAGCACTTTCGCGTTGATTCTTGAATAATGTGTCTGTGAACTATCCATCGAGAAATTCAAATGGACGAATGGAAGAGGGGCTTTACGAAAGAAAATGAAGTTACCAGATTGTGATGGCAAGCAGTCTTCCAGCAAAACAATGGCATTTCAAGGAAATTTTAAAATGCTGCATTATGCATTGGCAAATGTAGATAATTAGCTTCATATGCATGTAACATTTATTTTAGATGTTTCCAATGATTGTCACGAGAGCAGGACTTTCACTTCATGTGTCGAGGTCATTTGTCCATCCTGTCCTCAAGTCATAAAGTACCGTGGTACACTAAATACGCGGCTGACTGCAACATAGTATAATTATTTTTTTATATCAGCACCCTTTTTCACATAGGATGCAGCAAATACCCAACAAAATGGGCATGACGTCGTTCTGTTGCAACAATATTTCCCCATTACATGTAGACATAGACTGTGTCGTTCTTCTTCAGATCAAGGAGAATGGATTGCCCAGGCAACTTGCTGTCCTCTCCTTCAGAGTACAATCGTCTTTGAGTTTTTCCGTTTCGTCTCAATTCGACCCCGTCTTTTGTGGTACGAGTCAGGTAATGAAAATGGAAAGCATATATCCCATCCAAGGGTGCGGTAAAAATTCCACTGTCCGGTTCCATTGCATTTCCAAGGTTCACCTCTGTCCCATCAAACGTGATTGTGCCTGCAGTGCCGAAATCGGTTGATCTATACGCATCGAAATAAACTCCTATTTCTGGGACACGGGCATCGGTTTCCACCTGAAACTCCGGATCGCTCTCCTCTAAATCCATCTGGCAGAGGACTATATCCAACCGTCCATCTTTCCTTTTGATCATATGGTATCCTGAACGAGGGTTTCCAGCTCTGCGCAAGGATGAACATGACTTTGCCGGATTTTTTGACGAAGGAGACTGGCCCCTGCAAACCAACCCTCCCAGAATGTAATTTGCGTCCTGGCCCTCAAACTGCAGCCCCCCGAATCGAACCTCCACGATTGGCAGTGCCGTTATATTAGTTATTTCTCCCGAATCCGATTTCGATAGAGGAGATTCTTTATCACAGATGCATTGAAGGTTCTGATCAACGCAGTCTTTGGTGAGTCCACATTTGCACACGTGTTTTCCTACGTTCGATCCATGCCAGTAAAACTGAGCATCACCGTGGCGATCCACCCACCATGCATACTGTATGGCTCCAGTGCTCAGGGCTGCCGAAATGCAGTCGTACTGTTAGGAAAAAGTCAATGATGAAACGTAACTAATAGCACCATCACACCAAACATCTTTTCAATTTGGTTTCACAAGAATTTTCACTGAAAAACCGGACCCATAAATTAATGGGAATGACTTTGTTCCCAAGTGAAGACTTTTTCTGAAACCTATATGACCAATGGTGGTCAGTTTAGGAAACGACTGCTCTGAAATCCTGAAAGAAGGAATAGGTGAAAGTGAGAAATCAATTCCGAGCTGATCGGGGACACCGCCCTACCTTTTGTTCGTGGTCTTCCCTCTCTCAAAATTATTCTTTTTCATCTCCTTCCCAACTAAAGATTTGAAGTTTAGCAAGTCGCCCCCTTTTGTGTGGCCTATCTTTAATTTTCACATCTTCGGATAATGAGGAAGATTTATGTGACAACCTGGAGTTCGTATCACGAAGCATTTGGCCTCTAGATCTATCACTCTCACAAACGCACATTAGTCGCCCGGGCCTAGTTAGCGGCCATATCGCGCGCGCTATACCTCGTATGTTTAACCGGGGGGACCTTGGTTGTGAAGGAACCAAGACTCCCCCGTTGAAATGAAAAGTGAGAGTAGGAAACTGTGACTAATATATGATTTTCCTTCTTTCTCGAGCTTTCCTCGAAATGACTGGGATCGAGATAGAATGCTACTAAACGGACCCATGAATAAGTTGCGTGTGGCTGACGGAATGCACGTCACTCAATTCTCAATTTGTACATTCTCAATTTGTACATAATTTGTTGGACATGGATTCTGTCAGCTTTTTAAACTCTTGGGCGCTTCCCGTGTACTTCGCTCCGTGGCATGACGGCATCCTTATTTCGTCTTCGTTTCAAATTATCCCGTGCAAGAGTAACCCACAGTTAGTCTCTTTAAAGAAGCATAAAAATTCAAGGAATCCCCTCTCATAGGCATCATTGTTCAACGGGATGATATTATACATGATGGATGCTGATATAATTATAAATTGACACAGTTCACAGTTCGGAGTTCACAGCGTTAGTATTACGTCTTCCAGTGAACGCGGCGTTTGTGTTATTTACTGAACTTTACATTCACGTCTACTGATTATAGTTATTTAGGCTTCATTTCCCCTACTCTTGTGTTTGTGGGCACTCATTTCAGTATCCTGAGGCCCAGGATAAAATCACCAATGTTCGTTCGGTCAAGCCGGGATAGGATTGTAATTCGCTCGTCCCGCCTTAATGGTAGACCCTTGATACTTCATTTTTAGCATCCAGCAGCACAGCATTCTATAGTTGGTTATCCCATACTTGTGAAAATAAATCCCTTTGGCTTCAAACAAAGCACCTATATCCTCCTGAAGTACCAGATCACTCCCTTATCTTCCACCAGTGCCATATACAATCGCCCTTCTTACCAGCTGTTCAGGTAGTTGCTCCAGTGAGTGTTTCCATCTTAACCCTACTCCTGCTGCATTGCTTATGACGTCGTCAGTCTGGACCCAGAATATTCTGGGACCCGCAATACTAGGCTAATTATGAGGTGAAGAGGATGATGTTGGAATCTTCCCCTGAGATGGCTGGCCCCTGTAAACCAATCCTCCCCTGTCCCTTGTCCCTCTGACTTCATTCAATACCCTCTCATTAAAAGAACCCCCCTAAAGTCGACCTCTATGACCGACGTTTTAACTCTGACCGAAGTTGAAATCGAGCCGTCATGGTACGTATTTTTGCAGCTGTGAAAACAAGAATGCACCAGGAATACGTTTGACCCACGGAATGCCAAGAGTCTCATTTTCACAAATTCTTTAGGATAATACCGGATGGCCCAAAAAACTTGTCGTGCTTGACGCTTTATGAAACTTGAAGTGCCCTGAGAACCCGACATCTGCATCTTCAACGTACCAATGTGTACGTCTGGGCTATATTCGACCAAAGGTACGTACACTGGTACAGATGAGGACTGGAAATACCTAAAAATGCCACGTTTACATTTCGCATTTGTGTCTCTCCTTGTATGTTACAAATTTGCTTCGTAAGATTATCATTTGCATTTGTGTTCTTTACTTTTTTCGCAACTAAACTTTAAGATCGAAGATCATTTTAAATTACTTTTTTCACTTTCCTATTCAATGGAATGGAGTAAATGCTTTGTATATATTCATTGATCCGATTCAATGCGTAGATACTCCATCATCCATCTTGAATAGACACGAATCTCGCTCACCTATAGAAGTTCTAGGGGGGTTTCCGGTGCAGAACGTTGGGACAGAATGGTGTCTACTCTAAAGGAAAGTTAACTTTCTTAGGTTACATAAACTTGAATAATCTATCCAATTGATTTAGCGATACAATCCAACCTGCTAAATACTCGTGACATAATGCGCTGTAATCATTTACTGTTCTCTTCCTTCATACAGAATGTGTCGATTTATTCCCAATCTTTCAGTGATGAAATGCATTTTGTTCTTGATTTGTGCAATTACCTGGCACTTACATCAATGCGATAGTGTGCTGTGGCAATATGTAAGCACCGTTCTCTTCTTACCTACTTTGGGAGAAGCAAGCAAGTGGAAGGGAGTCTGGTTGATGCAAGTGTTTGTGTTTTTGTAATCTATCCTGACTCCAACAAGTCATGATTAGGAGTTCAACTAATTAACTAGAAAGGAGGAGTGAGAGTGGACAGTTGCTCTTCCTCTGACAGAAGCATCTCCAACTCCGGATAGAGATTGTAATTTCATTTCAACGTTGCATCCTTTAATAAATTACAAATGAAAAGTGAACTAGCATGCGAATAAATAAAATACATTATGGTTTGTCGATGTCATCAAGGATGAAAGACGTTCTCATTTGCATGAATTTTTGTAATCTCAAGGAACTTGGAAAAATAGTTTCCAGTAATCAACAAGGAATCTATTACCTCAAGCGACAAAAGTCAGTGCCAAAAGTGTATTTAGGGAGTGTCTTGACTTCGATTGATTCAGTGACTTGTGAACCCCAATATTTCCGTCTAATGTTAGGGCAAAAAATCAGCATCTGAATGGGAAATTTTCCAGGAGTGAATTTCTTTAATATCCAAAACCGTCTTGAATCGACCGAAGATCCCGGTCATGCTTAATTTTCCCATTCGGTGATTTTTCGTTATAATCGCCATATGAATATCGAATATATTCATTCTGCGTCATGATCATTCTCTGTTACGTCCCAAGGTAACAATAATTGTATTAAATTGATTTGACGGCAGACCGCAACAGAGATTGATGAATAATCATGATTGAATTTTCGTTTTACACAGGGTACAAGAGATACCCAACAAAATGGGCATGACGACCTTCGCTTTTAGCCAAATTCCCCTCTTCCAAGTAGGCATAGACTTTGTCGCCTTTCTTCAGGTCCAGTAAAATGGATTGCCCTGGAATCTTGGTGTCTTCTCCACTAGCGTATATTATTCCTTGGGTTCTTCCGTTTGTTCTCAACTCCACCCCGATAGTCATGGATTGACTTGAGTAGTGAAAATGGAACTGATAGATTCCGTCGAGAGGTGTTGTGAAAATTCCGCTGTTCGGTTCCATCGCGTTACCAAAGTTTACCTCCGTCCCGTCGAAACATATAATGCCAGTAGTGCTGATGGGAGTTGTTCTATACGCATCGAAATGAATGCCATGCTCTGCAATATGAACACCAGTTTCCACTTGAAAATCCGTATCAGTCACTTCCAACTCCATCCGACAAGGGACGACATCTAATCTCCCTTCTATCAGATAACTCGTACGAGTGTTTCCAGCCAGACGCAGAGACAAACATGATTTTCCTTGGTTTTCCAGGGAAGGAGCATGTCCTCTGCAAACCAATCCACCGAGTGTGTAATCCGCTTTTTGACCTTGAAAATGTAGCCCCCCAAACCGGAGTTCAATGATTGGGAGGGCCGTTGAATTGGTGATGGTTCCTGAGTCATTTTCTGATTCGGGTGCAACCGCATCACAGTTGCAAGGGAGTAAGCGATTGATGCAATATCCGGAAAGGCCACAATGACATATGTGTTTTCCGGCGTTCTCTCCATCCCAGTAGTACTGAGGTTGACCATTCCGGTCGAGCCACCACGCATATGGGGTATCTCCGAAATTCAAGGCAGCAGAAATGCAGTCGTACTGAAATGATAAATGGATCATTTTTAGGAAATTCCCCATCGCCAATCCTGCAATCGGTAACGGCCTGTTTACGTTTCTGTTCAAGAATAAGCAAACATACTACTCAATGATCATTTAAAGATAACGTCATACGCAATGGGATCCCCTTTTCTCTCTGCACGATCTTCTCCCTTGCTTTAAAAGTAGTGCGGAGCTAAAGACATGTGGTACAGCATGCGCACAACAACATAAACTCTCTTAATAAATGCAACTGCTCCATTGTAGTCATGGGAATGCGTCAAGGCCATATGTAAGGTAGTCTTTAACATGCACTTGTTGTCGGGAGGGCTACTCGTGGACTAATTCCTCCTCTACCTGTACCAGTAAAAAAAAAATATACCAGCAAACATTATACAGTAATACGCGATTTTTCAAGACAACGAAACCTCCTTCCACAATTTTCCTTAGCTTAAGACCAGTACGAAGTATGTGCAGAATGTTAGAAAACAGTGTTTGGGCCGCACCATGCCTTGAGTGTCAAAAGGAGCATTCACAGATATTTACATCGGAAAAGGCACCATGAGTAGCCTTCTTGAATGAGACTGACGTTTATAGTTCCTGATTGTTACCGTAGGTGTCAAGTGGAACCTCCTTGACCTCATCGGGAATAGGAGAGGAAAAGTTCTGCAGCTGTCGCCAAGAAATCAAATTACTATACTACCGAGGCTTGGAAGACCAGAACAGCAATATGTCGTCTCAGCAGTATGTAAAGACAGCTGACAATCTAAGATGTCTGCAACATGCGAGAAACTGTAGGTTGCTTGGCGTTAGGATTTCCAGGAATTATCGCCTTGGAGTAATCCTGGCTTATTGCCAAGCAACGAACTATGATACTGAGAAGGAGAAACTTTCCATAATCATCTTGCTGAGGTTCTCAATCGAGAAAGGAACTAATACTTAATTCCTCGAGGAGACTTCCAAGCAATGATGTGGTAAGAGGATGACAATGGTAACTTTTCCAACCGCTTGAAGCAGAACATCTTCGATAAGTACGTCCTTTCTGGAATGACCGATGGAAGTGAGACGTGGACCAGGAATACAATTCGCTGAGATAGGTGTAACCAGTACACCAGAAGGAGTGATATGAGAGTGCTTCTCAGGATGTTCGTATGATTTTCAATTTCTAACATATCGGATCTATTAACCCTTTATAGGTTACTGGGATAATAGTTTCCCACCTCCCATCTCACATACACGCAGCAGGGCATCCCTTTCTCGCTAATGCTATGAATTGCATTGTAGCACCGTCTGACGGGAACGTGATATTTCCATAATTGATTGAAATATTTTCCTGGTTTTTAGCTTTGAGTTTTTCTGCGACTCAATCATTGCACTGCCCATGATTCTTAAATGTTCTAGTTTGGTAACTATTTTAAAATTATTTGAACCCTTTTTCTCTTGTATTAATACTTCTTGCTCACAGTTGACAGGAAAATGACATTCAGACATGCAGATGTAATGAAGCTTCCTGAAGGAGCTGAAATTGATGAAGAGTTCTGAAGAGAACACTTCATCAATTCATGTAGAGTTCTTTATTTCTTTCACTTTCTTGTAAATTTGTTCTGATGTTGGAGGTTATTCAGATGCAAACGACAACTTGTCCATAGAAACACCTAACAACAACAACACAAGGGATGGGTTGCCAAGACGATGTTGCATCTAATTTTATTACATCTTGTCTGTTTCATGAGGAAAATTACAGTGACTCCTGTTCTACCGTGTAAAAAAGTATGTATGTGTACTGAGCAACATGCATGACACTTCTCACAATACTGTGTTGCGTAGAAATTCAAAAGGAATACGCGAGGAAGTGAGGTGCCCTCAATCAGTTGCAGATTATAATAAATATATGGGCGGAGTAGATACCTTGTAGATTTGATCAGTACCTAGCAGTTTCGTGTATGTCGAAAGTCAAGAAGATGGTGGGTAAAACTGTTTTATTACTTCATGGATTGTGTGATAGTAAATCGCTTTATTCTGCATATGGAGACGGTAAAAACAAGGAAACCATATGAGCCACCTCAATTTTCGTTCGAGACTGGTGAATGAGCTAATTGGGACCGTCTAACAAGAAAAGGAGAGGCCCTGATCCAATGAGTGATTATGCAAGAATGCGAAACAGTCCATCTGGCACGAAAACTGTTAAAAATAGTGTGAGACTGGTAAATGTTGGTTCTCATCTACCAGAAGTAGTCCCAACCTTCAGACGTTGTGCGCCTTGCAGTACATGTAGAAAAGATCAAAAGATAAGTCAATAGAGCGAAAAGAAGTAACAAGATTTGCATTGCTTGTGATGGTGCTTTATGTTAGACATACTTTGCAACGTTCCATCAAATCTAAATCATATATTTAGATTCGATGGATACTGTATGAGCTATATCCATTGTGACTAGTGACATTCCCTGCAATTGCACTAGGGAAAAGATTACAATCCTAATTTGCATATTTAGAAGTGTGAAATATATCATTTGTGCTTGCCTGTTAAATAAAGCACTAGATGAACCTAGAAGCGCATTTTCAGTTTTTTCTTCCGCTCCCAGTGTTTTGTCCTATAAAGGGTTAAATGAGTCTGTGAGCATGATCCTCTTTCCTTATTTGCTAGATATTATGTTTCAGCGTTGTCAACCCATTCCTGTAAATTAGGCATCATATCACCCTTCGGGGGTCATGTCCTGCAGGAATACATGCAGAATTTGAAATTAACACTCTTTCAAACCTTACGACTTCTTTCCAGATGAAAGCTGGACAGTACCCCCAGTTTTTTTTCCAGACATTGAAAGGATCTGACAGGCAATCTGATTAGGTCTTCTTAGATAAATTGCTATGCTGCACATATTTTTAAGCCGATTAGAACTGGATGACGGGAGGTATATTTTCAAACGAAAATTTAAAATGCAAATCGTTTAAAAATCAATAACGGATTGTTGATATTCTATATAATAGACTTTCCAAGGGACAATGCATTCAAACATGACATAGTCCTGTTCACCCTGCCTGTGACATTAAGAAGCGATAAAGTCAACCTTTGCATGATAGAAACAGGGGAGAGAGCTAAGGAAAATCAAGAGAGTGAGTCAAAGTTATATTGTGTCGGATTTCCTTACATCCGAGGCTAATTAAAAAGTTTCTTCGACCCAGTACTCCTTTAAAGTGTATGTGATCAATGATCAAGGAAAATGCCTCATCAGACAACCCTTGACACATTGACTGCCATGTCATCCACATGTGGCAGACAGATCCATAGCGTGTGGCAAACCCTGACTGGCAATGTGTTAACAACCCTCGTATCCTAGGCGTAAACTGGAATGACAAAAAATGAAAATGAGGATTCAGGCAAGGCTGGAGTGAAGAAGGGGAGGCAAATAAAGTCGAATCTATTAGATCTCCTCGCGTGGAGAATTGATAGAAGATAGACCAAAGACGTTTGTGACTGTGAGTCTAAGATGAGCAAAGAAACAGAGAGCTCCAAAATATTGCGTAAGGTGTCAGCAGTATTAGGATGATTAGAGTAGGGTGGATTAACGGTGCTGGGGATCGAAGCTAGTGACATCGATTTGATAAATTTCCATCCAGTAGTGAATAGAAAATGGTTTAGAATGAACAAGAGTCTAAAATTCCGAAGATGTGCATAAATGAGGACGTCAAGTTATGAAGAAGACACTGACAAGTTATCAGGAGTTACGAAGGAGCTGCCGAGGAAGGTTCGACTCACACTTATTTGCTGGAGGCATGTCGCCGATTGACTGATCAATGCCGTCATCTGTTCCATGGAGGCATTGTACGCGACCTTTCGGCTGTAGCAGCCAGGCTCAGTGCAATGGTATATCTCAGTCTTTTCCATAGAATCGTGCAGAACAATAGTGGATTTTGGATCTATAAAGAAAATAGCATTGAATGTTCGCGTAGGAGGGCGGAATCATCCCATTGCGATTTAAGCTGAGTTTAAGCGAATTATTGCATTGACCACACAGACCTGTCCTCATGTCACAGAGCACTTGAATGGGTGGATCACCAAAGAGAGGTCCGTCTGGGTCCACAAGGTACGTTCCCGTTTTCGTGATCCCAAGGTTTGCCAGAGCCTCACATGTTCGTGGTGCTATTTCCCAAAGTGTTTAAAGTGTTGTTCTTATCCCAGTCAATATAATTCCATGCCAATTGTAAGACCTGTCACATGCGCAAACATATGGTACTCACTGATTTGTTTGGTAATGGCCTCTAGGTATTCCAGTCTGTCTCTCACATTCTCAAGCTTCGTTTTGTCGCTTCTATTCAGATACTCCTGGAATTGAGACTTGAAATTTTTTATGTCATGCTCAAGGTTTTCGTAGTCTAGCTTTAGGTTTTTATTGCGAAGCCTCAGGACATTCATGTCATGCTTCATCCGTGCGATGTCGCCAGCGAGCTCTTGATTTTTTTCCACCACCGTCGCCACCATCTTCTCTAATTCCATGACAGTCCTTAGGTCAAGGACGGAATTGAGTAGAATATTCTGAGACCATAAAATATATGAATGTATATGGTTAGATTAAAAAAATGAAACTAAATAGTGAATCACGAATTATTGAATAATGAAAACTATTGATAGTCATTGGTATTTTGAGAAGCAAGAAGCCGGTAAATAATTCTATTAAGTTTCTCCCTTTCTGGATTTGAAATTGTTCGCTCTCCTGTCAGAATTCTGCTACATGTTACAAAATAAATAAAAAACATAAACAACAAAAAGTTCAGGTCATGCGGAACAAATGAACACACGTCAGGAAAACCACATACCCATTCTACATCCATTAAGCACAAAGATAGGTTACTGATTTAACTAAGCTTGAACTTCATGTTCATCATCCTTTCTCTTGCTCCTACCTATCTTGGATTTCGCCTACCTCTCCAAAGGTGCATTTGGTGAAGGTAGAAAGAACAAATACGAAGACGCTTGGAGTGACCCTCATTGAACTGCTTTCTCGATATTTCGTCTGGAAGGAGGAAATGAGGTTACAGGAAACTAATTTTGGGGGTGTGTACCATAGCAGGTAAAAAAATATAAGGTTGAATGCATGAATGGAATGGAAAGGAGGTAATGTAATTGACCTAATGCCTAATAGCCTTTGCGCAATGGAAAGGGATCAGGAATAACAAATCCGCTTACTATCGCCGGCTAAACTTCATCCTTGTTAAGATTGAGTCCGGATAAGGAATTTAAATGCCGAACTCCTTCTGTTAAGAAGTTTATATTAACCGTCTTTTCTGAAATGATTTTTCATGGAATCTCTTTAAAAGCGATTGAACAAAAAATTGGCACCTGCCATATATTCCCCACATCAGGTGATGTTTTTTTAACCGCAAATACACAAGCCTTTGTTATTCTGTTTGTTTGTTTTCTTTCCATCTAAGAGTACATTAAATACTTTTCTTCTCTCAAAATTATTTGTTATCTTTTTATTATTGTCTGAGGCTACTATAAACACACCAAATCTCTGATAATCTTTGATGGCGTCACATTTACGGCGTAATTATGTCGTGAATCATAGTTGCCTCCACACATTTGAATTGGAGAAAAAAATCAGTGATGCACACAAGGCGGCCACATGATATGAGCTTTGAATACAGTGGTACCTCGCATAACGAACGCAATTCGTTCCAGCGGTGCGTTCGTTATGCGAGGTGTTCGCGAGTGAAAGTAACGAACGCACCGCTGGAACGAATTGCGTTCGTTATGCGAGGTACCACTGTATTATACTTTAGTCAATGGATGTATACATTCTAAAATATGTTCAGCGTTTCATGACATGCACCTTCGGGATCCGCTCGAACTGTACAACTTAAACAACCTCGCACACCTGAGAGGATGCTTGACCCAACACGACTTCATTCACAGCTTCCATCACCACCGATGATAGAAATAATCTCGCTTCTCCAGGGAAGCGAAATTAAAGCAAGGTTATTTGAGGTATGGCTCATGAGGATGTAAGGGTATGAGGGAAGGCGATCACGATCGGCCAGAAAACCATGAAGGAATGTCAACACATCGTGCTGCTGGCAGTTCTGTAGAACAGAATAGACCTGCAGCTCTACAGTTTACGTCTACCCGTTTTTTTATGATAAACGCGTTGATTGATTTACAAATTTCAAATCGTGCCCTTCCATCCTCACTTGCATTTTGATTGCGTTGTCAAGCGATTGCATGGTTGCAGTAAGTAATCAACTAGAAAATGGTGATGAGGTTCAGTTCGAACACATTCTGTATCGAAAAGAATAAGCGATATCTAATACTTCCCAAAAGTAATTGAACAATATCTATAGTTGACTGACGGGCCTTTATATGTATTGCCTTTCCCGATCTTCATGAGAAAGTGAAAAAAATCTGAAGACTTGCCTTGCTTCAGTAGGAGAATTACGGACGTAGCAATCCAAATATTTTTTTCAAGAACTAGCAGTAAGCGTAGAGAATCAGGACACTTTTGTGGATGGACTCGAGAGTGAGAAGCATGGTCCCCTTCCACGCTCCATGCTATGTCCTATGTGCAAGTTTGGTTTATCTATGCGGAGAAGGAAAAAAGGAATCCTCCATACAGATATACGGCGCATGAGTGCCGGTGGGTTACTTTTGAACCCAAAGTGCGTAGGTCAAGTGGCATGCCTTATCATTTGACGCACTCCTTGAGTACCTCTCCACTGCTTTCGCGCGTCATGGACAGTGTTTGGATCGGCCCCCTGACTTCATCGAGGACCCTCGTAGCACCTAACAATGAATTATTATCCAGACGTTAAATCAGCATAAAATCAATGTTGATTCAGTCTTATGGGCTACTAGGGAAAGTTCATTTTTAATTTGACCTCTCAACTTTAGAATATTGGAAATGAAATGCGAACACTTTTAGAGACTCCCGGTGAAGGAACTTGCATCGGATGTGAATGAAACCAGCATTGATGAGGAATTTTATATCTCGGAAGGTTCTGCGTCACACATTCGTAGTGTTACAACTAAAACTTGGTGTGCCACCACCGAGTTTTATCCGCGAAGTTCGGGGGTCAGTGGCTCGCCTGATTGCATGTTAGGCTTATGTGATGTAGAGCATGGGTTCCAAACCTGGGCGAATCCGGTATGTTCATTCTCGATATAAACACCGACGTGTTTGGAATGAGGCATTGAATCATTGTTGACTAGGCGTGGATTGAATGTATCCCTGTTGACGGTTACATCCATGTCTCATTCATATGGATTCAACGCGGTGATCGTCACCATTTATACCAAACAGAGGTGTTTTCTAGGACTGTTTTTATGGTACATGGTAACATACAGTGTTTCTCATTTGAGTATGCTTTTTAAAATAAATCATTAGTATTGCTACGTAACATGACTACCTGAGTATGGTGAATGCCTTTCGTATCGGAGTACTATTGGTTATCCAAAGAAAGGACAGACTCACGTGAAAGCACTTCATCGCGGCAGCATTGCTTCCATGTTGATTAGGACGACGCTTCCGTATGACATCAATATTTCCACACTGATTCAGCGTTGACTCGATATGGGAAAGAGCAATATTGCGAGAACGTCGTCCGGTCAACGTTACATCATCAGATGCCAGGCGAGACATTTGGCGAGACGTACAAGCAAACAATATATCTTGACCGCGAAGTGTGATGCGACCACTTGCCAACACGGAGAGTTACCTTATATCTGCAAGCAGAACGCGTGTCTGGTACTTTTGGAATAGTACTAGATATTTTCCCCACAAACGACGCTGGGGAGGGTATTTGACTTCCTGGATATATTCCACCAAAGTGACTACCCAACCAAACAGACCCTGGATAATTCTGAGCAGGGTGATGGACACAAGAAAATTTGTGAGGTCATGTTACTCTATGTGGCCACATCGCCTGACTCCGAGAATATATCACAATCATAATCGCTGCCGAAGGATACGTGGAGTGATGAGTAGCTCATTCTTACATCAAAGTGATCATTTCGGTGTCCTCTTGCTTCGGGGAAACATCATGTTTCTCATTCAGCTTTTTCTAATTCCAGTATTAAGTTCGCATTGTCCTTGGATCTTTGAAAGCGAATTCGGAGGATGAAGATCGTGTCCAGATGATAATAATAATAATGTTCAAATAATATTCAAACTGCGCATGTGTACGAATTAAACCGATTGTTGAGACCTGTCATATCAATGTTGAGCCATCGTGGATTCAACATTTCTTCAACGTTAAGGAAAAATAATTTTCAAAATTGAGTCATAGTTGATAAGCAAATGTTCAATTAACGTAGCAATGCTACAACGTTAATCCATGAATAAATGTGTTTCTTGGTATTTACTCAAGGAAGCGAAGAAATCTCAGCTAACTTTTTGTCCGATGAATTAGCGGCAATAGCTATTGAAGGTCATTGCATTATACTTCATAGCAAAAATACATTAAAGTTCGTATATCTGAGAGTCTGCTACTCTTCTCAAAGTCACCAGATGTAATTAACATCTCCATTAACATTGAGAAATCCATGGTGGTGTTGTCACACCATTTGTTAGCATGCTGATATCACGTATTACCACATCTTTGAAACGGACGATATTAATGGAAAAATAATCCAATAGTAAAAATGTTTGAGGTTGGTTGAGATTGGCAAATGGAATTTGCCAATCTCATCCCTTCCTTCTCATCCCCACCGTTCCTCACCCTGTCCACACCTTCTTTCCTCATCGGCCTCACTTCCCTATCTCAGTCAAATTCCACTCCTGTCCACACTCATCCCACATGCAATTTAGAAACGTACTTAAGACTTTCACCCCCTTCCACACCAATCCTCCCCAGTTCCAAACCATTCCACCCCTATTCCACCTGTGTGGATGGGTGAGTTTTTTTTTAGAAGGGAAGTACATTCATCGGCAAAAAAAATTCAAACCAAGAAGGATTTGAGCGATCTTGATGCAATTTGGTAATCATACTTGTATTGGTGCGTCATGAAATTAATGCTAGTTTCAAGGTCGTAGGTTGACTATTTGCAGAGAAAACTTGTCAAATATCCCAATTTAAATGGGGTCGGAAGGGTCGTACTCATCGCCCACAAAGAACATCTATAAAGAGTTTATTAATGAAATACGAAATAGGAACTTCTACTGGCGTTTAGCACAATGGAGCAAAGTTTCAAAGTCATAGGATGAAGCGATGCAGGGAAAACTTGCCGAGCTAGCGGAACGTCCCGAGGGATGGGGAAAAGGGCGACTACACTGATCAGGCCAGTTTCCTTTTCTGCTTCCCTCCATTCACTCTGATTTGCTTCAATCGTTTATTTTTCGTCCTTGAAGCCATGCCAGGACGACGTCCACAGAGGCAGTTTCGCCAACTTCACCAGTTAGAAGGAGGTCGGTTAGTTGGCGTGATGGAGGTAGGCCATGCCATGCATCAGGTTGCGCATTGGCTAAGTGTAAACTATCGTCCGGCGTTGGTGGACTCCGTATCAGAATATGACTAACCATGAAGGGCAACGGACTTTCTTTTAGGACTGTGTACCGGCGTGCAATCCAGCTGGTACTGCAGTCTAGACGAACTGTAGGACGACCTGTCTGACTACCTGTCCCCACCACCAGTATCTTCCTTGAAGCGAATCGGTCTCGGAGAATCTACGTTCTCAAATACGTCCGTTCATCCCTGGGCGCAGGGATGCGAGGATGCCTGATCCTCGTTGCCGTTTATGGTTAGCCCCATTCTGATCCTGATTCGGATTCTGATATCGAAGAAACCCATATTAATTACAGCCACCAGTTCGACGCAAGAGAACGCATTTCAGGATTTGTCCTCATCCCTTGTAAAATCTACCAGAAATACGTCCTCGCAACCTACATCAAACGAGGCCTGGTCAACATCACCGAACTCCAACACGCTAACAGCGCGTTTGAGTTTCAACAACGTGCATACATTTCGGTGAGCTCAGCACCACCAACGTGTACAAACCACCACTTTTGCAGTAACGCAACACGCCACTTCCATCGAGCCAACATCATACCTTCCACCTGGTAGATTTTAATAGCCACCACACATCCTAGGGGAATGGTAGCAACGACGACGACGGGGAAAAATGAAAATGTAAACATTCGCTCTTTTCCATGGTTCCGTACCTATGTCAGAAATAAATATTTAATGCCCAAGGCCTGGCGACTGAAATCCCCGCAACATAATTCAAATACAAATTTTGGAGTGTTTGGGACCTAATTCAAAGCGTTTGGATAACTTGTCTGTATTTGAGGCCATTTTGAGTTACAAGGCTTACTTCCTCACAACTACCTTCAATTTTCTTTGCCTCATTGGCAGTGCCATCTTAACACAAGCTGTGGCTTTCCTCGGTGTGCCTGAATTCGTGTGGGCATTTTCTGGTGTAGTACATTCACGATCCTGCGGAGACTGCTTTATTGCTACAGTGCTTTTCAAAACTCTAAATTTCTGCCGTATTAGATATTCCCTCCTCTGCTCATTTTCCCTTAATCTGCACGACACAAGGCAATCAAATTTTGCTAGAACGCTTCTCAATTTCTTTTTGCATGCTCACAATGCCACTTCTTTAAATAATACTTCATTTTGCATCAGATTTCCTCTCCACCGTTTCCGCTTTGCAACGAAATTCTGAGGCATTTCTTACTCACCTGCAAACAAAATGAATGTAGGATAAGTAAACCATCAAAGTGTGACTCATGTAAAAATAATAACATTGTAATGTTGCCTGGCTGGGGATACTACACCTATGCAGTTTTTCGACGGATTCTTGTTATAAGCACTTGACTTCTGTACAGCTGGGAGGAACCGGGAACATTTGCCAGAAAAAAAATCTCATAGAGTAGTGACAAATGAAAAGGGAAAATATTGATGTTCATATTAATCCCAAAAACCCATATATCTTAATGCTATCGAAAGGACGTGCTTGAATTAGTCATTGAGGATGAGATAACTCTTTTAAAAAGCAATGTCATCCGTCTCAACCCCAGATTTTCACCTTTTTAAAATGCAATATTCTAAAAGATCAAAAGTAGTATTTACTACAAAGTTGTATTTACTACAGAGACAAGAATGGGACCAAATTTGGCTGAATCGATTTGAAAATCGCGATATTGCATGGAATAGCAGCCCATTTGAAAAAAAAAGAGGAATTGGATGCTTTAGGATGCACTCTATGAGGTGAATATAAGGGAGATGATTCGTTTCGAAAATGTTGTTTAGTTTACTTCTTTTCACTTGGACTGACGAAGATGGACAATACTTTTCGTGGAAAATACCTGTCCCGCTCACAGCTTCGGGAAGGATTGATGAAGCAAATTAAGGCAAATTACTGCTAGTCTCATCGTTTCCCTTATACTTCGAAGGAAGAAATGACCAAGCACCAATACCTGAAATGACTTACTCCTGCGAGACAGTATTTGGACGATGCGATGAGGGCAAACGCCAATAGATGGACCGTGTCAATTATACCCATTCACTGCGTTCGCGATTGGGTCCCTAAAATCTAGATATAAGCGAGCGCTTTAAAACATATGTCGGCCGAAAAGGAGGGAAAGAGAATGGGAATAGAACGAACGACTGAATGGAGCAAATGAACAAGGAACTACTCGACATTACGTCCAGCACTTGAAGTATTAATACTTCGTTCAAGTAAGAGAAGGGTTCTATGGACAGAGAGCCACTAATGATTAAAAGTATGAGGTAACTCTCTTATTCGGAGATTTCCATATCCAATGCTTGAATAAATACAGGGTGGTCCAAAAGTCTCCATACATAGGGAAAAGTAACACTTTTAAAAAAAGTTTAACTTCAACATAACGCATCACACCAGATGTATTAACGCGAGTTCACCATGAATCGGAGAGTCGCATCCGTATGTGTTTTCAAAGTAATGGCAACCATGTAGAGCATATTTCGTGAATAAAGTTACATTTTGTTATAAAGTGTTAATTTTCCCTATGTATGGAGACTTTTGGACCACCCTGTATATTACTTTCCACTACTTGTCTCTCGTGTGGGAGAAGATATGCATAATGGACTTGCGAGTTAGACCTTACTCCCAATACTCGGACCATGGGTGCTCGAAATAAATGTATTACTTTCTCAGCAGCATTCACCTTCGGTATTCCTTTAAAAATGAAATAGTAAACCTCCATGGATGTAAGACTTGCTCTCCACGGAGAGGTCATGTGATTTCCGCCATGGGGAGCGTGGTTAAACCTACCGGTTAAACCTCCTATTTAACCACTCGTCTTCTTTCTGCGTGGACTAAGCGTGGACTAAGAGGTCTTATATTGAAGTCGTCATTCGCCAATACATCATCTCCCCTTCGTTAGTAATGTATTTTGTCAGTTTGTGCTATACCTGCGATATCTGTAAACTAAAATTGAACTGTTATTATTTCTTGTTGTTTGAACACCGTTTTATCATTCATAATCAGTCGTCCCACTGACGGCTTCTCCTGTCCGTGGAGTGAGGCCGGACCCTTTGCCTTAGGCTAAACGCTCGTGCTATATTCTCTTCCCCTTGCTTTCGGCCAAACGTTAACAGTAACTTGTCCACATTTAAGGCTTTCCACACGATACTTACGTGCCATTTTGCATATAAGTCCCCTTTCCACAGATATCCTTAACTGAGTACTTTTTTGCTGCATGATATAAATCTCTTATTTTTTCATCTTCTTACGTATATCCTATAGGCATTTCTGTCGCACAAAATAAAAATCCATGTAACCCTACTCCAGAGACTTTAAGTTTTGTTCGCCTTAGTTTCTAGTTTGTTGCTTTGGACGATTAGCAGGTTTGTGGGATGGCGAGCTATGAGAAGAGCTTCGCGATTTCGCCTCAAGACTAGAGTTTAAGCCAAAGCGGAGACAAGATGATGGCTCGAGTCATTCTGAGTCAGGGTGGCCGGTTACGTCATTAACTTACCTTACCTACATACATTAATATTTCCCCTGGAATTCACACAGTGACGTGGTATACTCACGAAGGTGCATGGGTTTATTAAATAAAGTACACATTGTAAGGACAGCATTTTCGACCGTTACCATTTTGGGATACAATGGTATATGAAGGACTTTGGAACGGATGCAAACAACTAATTCAGAGGCGAAGATAGCACGGCAGAAGAATTACGATTTCAGGCAATTTTCAATGCGCTGTTCATTGTGAGGTAATAACCGAAAAATATAATTTTCTGATGTGGTAAGCTTCAGGGAAATGAGTGGCGACTTCAACGCGCGACAACCGCGAAATTGCTGTCAGATGTTGAAAAGTTACAAGTTTAGGTCTGTTCATGTTTCTGTAGTTATCAATATTTTAAACTAGGAAGTATAGACATTCCACTTTTCGCTGCACTTCTGATTTTCAGTGAATTCCTTCATAGCTACTCTCCTGTCTACGGAGTCTAAGGAGGATATATACGGGCATATTCGTCAAAGGGTTAAAGATCAAGTTGCCGGTCGTAACTTCGTGGGACAGAAAGGGATATCACAAACATCTTTAAACACAGGACTACTCTCCTGTCTACGGAGTCTAAGGAGGATATATACGGGCATATTCGTCAAAGGGTTAAAGATCAAGTTGCCGGTCGTAACTTCGTCCCTGTCTTTCCCTATAGTGTTTGTAGAAATTTGTGTCCTAGCAGCAGCCGTCGTAAGGTCGTCCTCCCCGGCTAAAAGGAGCGCCACTACTTATGAAAAAGTAGCTAATGGTATTTGTCCGGTTAGCGGCCACACATTCCTCGGCAAAAATTGTGACCATCCTGAAATGCATAATCCGAGAATGAAGTCTGCAATCCATTCTCGATATCGGGATTATGAGGATGGGTGGTGTTCCATCGTTGACATGACAATCCCAAATTCGTCTTGTTCATCCACCCAGCGTATTCCCCACCGCAATCAGTTAATTTGCACTCTGGAGGAGCTATGTGGAGAAGAAAAAGCCTACTATGCATTGACTGGAATAATTATGACCATTTGTGCTACTTGTTTTCAAGAAAGCTAAATGGAATGACTGAGAAAAAAAAAACACCTTTGGATGAGATCCAGTTCATCGCTAATGTATGCAGTTCACTTACCCACTCTAATATTCGAATAACTTAGCTATCTCCGCCATTGCTTTTTTTTTAACTCCATGTTGTCTAAATTCGCTGTTGAAGCTCTCAATTAGTTTCATTTCTGTCACTTTAAACAGTTCAAAAACTTTGCACAATGGAAAAAATGAAAAATCGTCGCCTTACTTCGGTCGTCGCAAAACGGGATATCGCAGAATTCCCATTGAATGGTGGCGTTTGAGACGTAGCACCAGGGCCTCTCCTTAAACGCCGGATTCCGGCAGTAATTCTTGTGATCACTGGGATTCCCATTCAAGAAATGGTCATTATACCCCAAATAAGGATGGTTACTTGGTTTTTGAGGAGGATACGGCCAGGGTTCCCAAGGGAGGCAATCCTTTCCTGTCTCTGTTTTATTCACTGTCCCCATGTATTCTTTTCCCATATCTGTGAGGCGGCATTGTGGATATTCATGTCTCCCTTCACCTGCATATGAAATGGAAACCTTTCTCAGATTCCGTTAAATCCATGCAAGAACGAAGTATGATGTTCCCTTCACACATACTCTTGAAGAGAAAAGTATTGATTACATGGAAAGCTACTCAGATCTAGTGAATCATTTGATTGAGTGCAGAATTTGTTGTAAAACAATCAGTAGAAGGAATCATCTAAAACTGTTGCATTCCAAGGTTTTCAGAAACTCAAAAACAAAAATACAGAGAACCCATGCATTAGCTTACTGTTCCTGGCGGATTCCAGCAGAAGCTCGTAGCAGAAGGGGATGCTGCATTCCTCACGTTGAGGATCTTCTCCAGGCGTGGTGACCCAGCACCATGGACCACTAAATCCTCCGTCTGGATTACGACAGAAGTTGTGATTGCCATCCAAAGAATTCGAGAAGGCAGGTAGGTAATTGTCATAAGGGCTGCTGCTTGGTACTCTGCTCAGCCATGGCAAACATGGCTTCCCCGACATAGTTGAATTTATTTTTCCCACGTACTCCCCGCAACATTCGTTAACTTGCACTCGACGGGAACTACAATGTTCAATTCAGGGAAATGGATACATATGGTGACAATTGCTAGGCTCTACATGAGTTCAACGACACGAAAGCCAGTTTAACCGAAGCAGTGGCCGATCTATCAATGAAAGCTTTCTCATCGCATCTGTGCCACGAATGATGTACGAAGATTCATAAGGGCGGCAATAGTGAGAGGGTGAGGAGGAAATACCCTTGACGATGTCACCGAACTTAGGAATTTTACCAAATTAATGCATTATAATTTTTTTTACTGAATTGCAGTGAAAGGTCTTTCTACCGGTAATCCAGGTGAAAAGAAGACCATTCTTTCAATGGAACAGTTCATTCAGAACATTCATAGATGTGGCATCATATCTTTTAAAAGCATCTTCAAGAAGAAAACAACCAATAAGAAACAGGGAGGGACACAAACGTTTATCCTCCCAATGAGAGAAACGTACCCTTTTCCTCACAGAAGGGGATGTCACAGTATTCCCACTCGATGGAAGGATCCTTCGAGACGAAGCACCAAGGTCTCTCTCCCGATCCCGGGTTCCGACAGTAATTCATATGGTAAAATGGGTCAACGTTGATGAAGAGTTGATCAAAACGGAACACATTCTTGGGATTGATTGTCAAAGGCAGGTGCTTCACCATAATATCCGGAAATGTTTCGATGGTCTCGAATTCGATCCATTTCAAGCATGACTTTCCTGTTTCGGTTGTCCTGACCGTGCCCATGTATTCTTTGCCCATTTTCGTCATCCGGCAATTTGGAAAATATGCCTTCGGCCTGGGCATTTCATCTACGAATAAGAAATTGTCTTTGGTTTTTAGACCTAGGAAGACATTGATCACACAAAACCCAGCTCAGACTTTCATTTCTCAGACGCTCTTCACTTTATTTTTCTACTTGATTGGTAGCACTTCCCGCCAAAAGAAACAAATAAGTGGCGTCTCGACATGAACGAAACATTTTGGGGACAAGAGAAGCGATATACTCCAATTATGCTTCCAGAAGAACCCAGACTTCAATCGGTACTTTCGATACCAATTCAGGAACGCCATGAATTCTTCACTGAAATCCTAACGATTTGGAGTGCAAAGAATATCGATGAAAAACCAAACGATCTCAGGTTTTCTCAATTCCCCTATGATTTATATTGGGGTTTTGAACGCTGCCAACTTGAGGTTTTGCATATACTGTAATATCTCTTGAAGCATACCTCTCTAATATAGAACATTACCTTCTTTCATCCGCAACAGTAAAATAAACGGTTCCTACAGGTCTCCATGACTACAAGGTTGTAGTGACATTGATCTATGAGTTGCTTAATGAAAAACACTTATCTGAAGCATACAAAATCGCGTTTAAAGGCTTTAAAGCAGGAAATATTGTTTCGTAGATTCCTCCAGAAATATCATTACAAGATCCTCCAGCGATACCGAATGACGAAGATTGAAATCAACATTGATATATCTCAGTACCAAATAATAATAGTTCTCAACACCTGCTAATACGTTTACAGCTGTGTGGCTATGTTTTCGGTTCGTGTCATACATGTATCTGAGCCATAATTGTTTTTCTAAATGACTGCAATTAGTACATTCTTTTAATAATTCTAAAACAGCTGTCTCAAGTTATTGCGATATATGCAGTACTTCATTAGAAAATATGCACATGGGAAAGATGAGGGAGAAATTTTCCAAGAACCCCATTCCTTTTCCTTCTTGGAAAGTTTTTTCCTCATTGACATTTTATAATAACATATACAACATATACATAGTTTGGGTTCATGACCACTCTCATACGAGTATCTGTGTTACAATATGCTGCTTCAACTGAATGTTAATTTGCTGATCTTCCTTTTTGCATAGTTGAATTTAATTGGATGTGAAATACTTCCTCACGAAAGTGTTATTGAACATTTTACAGGCATGAAAGTAAGGACCCAAAATCGATTTAGTGTTGTAAAGTCGAACTCGCACTCTTCACTGACTTATTTGCCGATCCGGAGAACAGAAGGGTACGTCGCAGTATTCCCACTCTATTTCAGGACTGGCAACGTCTCCAATGTAACACCAAGGTCCTCCTGGACGACCCCCTCCATTTCGGCAATAATTGTGCTCAGGGTCCAATTCATCCGAGAATGCAAGTCGTCTTCGGTTCCACATACGATATTGGAAGGTGCGTGGCACCTGTAGCCATGGAATGCATGGGATAACCGAAATTGAGTTGTTCTTCTTTCCCATATATTCTCCTACTTTTTGCGTCAGCTTGCACTCCAGTGGAGCTGTGAAGAAATGGTAACGATATCAATAAATTCATGGGCCTTGAAAAATAGATTAATAGTTTTCTATATCACCATATTGAGCCTGAAGGCATAGCCAAACTAGAAATAGCCGTCATGAGCCGAATTATATGAAACATATGAGGTCATTCAACCTTTACCGGATTTTTGAGCGAGAAAAATATTCTGAACAATAACACATCGCTTCAGCCTGAGTCTCACCATTCTAATGCTTTTATATTCCAGCAGACGAGGACAGTGAATCGGAACTACTATACCGCCCCATTTTGCCCCTTTAACATGACTCCGTCTTGCTCCACTAGCACTGTCTATAATTAAGATATCGCAACAAAGAAGTGTGAGAGCCATGCAACAAATTATAGTTTCACTAGCGGCCTGTGGCCGATACGCTGGCTGTCTAATAAGTGGAAATTTGAATCGTCTATTGTAAGCATAACGTCTACTTCACATCCTCTGTTCATCGCATTACCCATTCGGAACTGAACCGCTTCATTAGATTTATACACATACAGCTCACAGTTCACAGGGAGATTTTGTTCCTAAACACCGTCATCATGATATTCGAGCTCATTGCCACAATCGCCATTGCGAACCCCTCGGTTTAGCTGGTTTCACGAGACTCAAGACGACTTTGCTCATTTCGTTGTCCCAGCATTCAATATTCTTGCATCACCGACTAGCTCATGGGCTATTAGCGTTAGCATATGGTGCAGACACCAATGATTCTGAAACAGTAGGGACCGTTTCCAAGAACTTGTTCGAAGGCACAGAGGGAATTTAGTGCATGCGCGGCACAATGCTAGCGACTAATTCCAGAAAATGCCTGCCACCACTTTACCCTGAGGCTCTGAAAGCGTTGCCCACTGGTGCTAAAGTGTGAGTTGCAGCAGGAGCATTTTTCCGTTGTGGAACAAATGCCTCCTCCCTACATCAAAATGTACAGCCTGACAGTGCTCGCTCCGCAAACGACGGTAATGATTTGAGATGACATGGAGTGGCCTGACAAAATGTCCCGAATTCCGTGGTGTAATAGTAGCACACCAGACCGGCAAGCAGGACCGGGTTCAATTCCCGGCCGCCCCCCGGCTTTCGACACTTGAGTGCTGCGTTCCTTGCATCAAGTTGCTCAGGAAGCTGCACCGCTCTCTTATTCCGGAGCTCAGCTTTCGCTGCCTCTTGCTGTTCACCGGTCTGAGCGGTCCTACCCACATCTGCTTCCTGTTCGTCACTTATTCTAGCAATTGCGGCTAGCACCGATTTGGGCACTTCGCACCGCAACTGCAGTGGCAAACGGTGTTTTTGCGCCAGCACCAACCGTTTTTTACCAGCAACAACAGGCTCATCGCCGTCCTTTGGGACCTCCTTCAACATTTCTTCTTCGCGTTCAACCTCACCTCGCAAAAATTGCCACCCTTTTGATGGGAGGTGCACCTCGTCTGCGCGACATATGAAGCATAGACTTTTAGGACAATTATTTTAACTTCATCAATCGTGAGAACTCAAATAAATCGTCCATGGAATGAAACGCAAACAGAAAACTATTGTATAGAAGCGATGGCGCGAACCGCCACGTCTGACCTAACAGAAAAAAATAAATACGGAAAAAAAACCTCAGCAAAGAATGTATTCAAATGAAGAACTTGCAGTCGATTAGGGAAAACGTGAGACGCATTCAGTTAGTAGCACCTTTGCTTGACACGGCTAAATATGAAGCCTATGGAAATAACAGGATCAGCCAAACCCTATGGCTCAGACTGATATAGCCCGAAGGACCTGGCGCTAAGTGCGTTTGATGGCCAAGCCTTTGCCCTAGAATAGCATAGCCCCATGGACCTAACGCTTTGAGCGGTGGATGGTCCAGCCCATGGCCAATGATGGCATATCCTAATGGACCTGGCGCTTTGAGTGGCGGATGGCCTAAAATGATCTAGTTTCGTAGGCCTCGCGCATTGCGGTGACAACCACCACCACAACTTTTTCCCAGCACATTTAATGCTCTTAGCATCACCGATTAGCTCATGGGTTATTAGCATTAGTTTGTGGTACAGGTACCACTGCTTCTGAAACAGTACGTGTCATTTCCAAGAACTTGTTTGACTTTAGCACAAAGGGAATTTAGCGCATGTGCAGCAGAATGCTAATGAATAATTCCTGGAAATGCCTCATCCTCCACATTAGCACCAGTGAACAACAGTGTGAGCGATAAGTGTCAGTTGCAGCAGAAGCACTTTTCCGTTGTGCAGCAATGTGAAACAAATGTCCCCTCCCTACAGCAAAATGTACAGCCTGACAGTGCTCGCTGCGCAAACGACTGTAGTGATTTTGAGATAACATGGAGAGGCCTGACAAAATGTCCATAGTTCCATGGTGTAATGGTAGCACACCTGACCGGCAAGCAAGAGGTCTGGGTTCAATTCCCGGCCGCCCCCCAGCTTTCGACAATGAGTGCTGCGTTCCTTGCATCAAGTTGCCCAGCAGGCTGCATGGCTCTCCTTTTCCAGAGCTCAGCATTCGCTGCCTCTTGCCGTTCAGCCTTACGCTCCTTACATGCAACTGTAGTGACACAGGTAAGTATGAAGCCTATGGCTCAGACTGATAATAGCTCAATGGACCTGGCGCGAAAAGCGTTGGATGGCCAAGCCCATGGCCTAGAATAGCATAGCCTCAAGGACCTGGCGCTTTGAGGGGTGGAAGGCCTGAAGTGACATAGTCTCGTAGGCCTCGCTTCCTGGGGTTACAACCACCACCACCACAACTCTTGGTCTCATCGAATTAAAGTATAAGACTAGCGGCCTGCGGCCGCTACGCTGGCCGTCTAATAGGTGGAAATCTGAATCGTCTATTGTAAGCATAACGTCTCCTTGTCGCCTCGCAAAAATCGCCACCATTTTTATGGGAGGTGCACCTCATTTACGCGACATATGAAACAGAGACTTTTTAGACTATTATTTTGACTTCATCAATCATTAGAACTCTTTAATCGACCATGACTTGAAACGTAAACAGAAAACTATTGCATGGAAGCGATGCCCCGAACCGCCACGCCTGACCAAACGGGAAAAAAAAATACAGAAAAAAACAATTGAGCAAAGAATACATTCAAATAGAGAACTCGCAGTCGACCAGTGAAAACGTGACATGCATTCAGTTATTACCACCCTTTGATTGACACAGCTAAGTATGAAGCCTATGGCTCAGACTGATACAGCTCGATGGACCTGGCGCTCTGAGAGGTGGATGGCCAAGCCTATGGCCCAGAATAACATAGCCCAAAGAACCTGGCGCTCTGAGAGGTGGATGGCCTAGCCTATGGCATGAAGTGACATAGTCTCGTCTCGCACGTCTCGCCTCGCGCGCTGGGGTGACAAACCACAACTTTCTGACTCTCCGAATTAAAGTATATAAGATAGCCTGGAAAGGCGTAGCCTTGTAGGCCTGGCCTATGACCCAGAATGGCATGGTATCGTGGGCCCGCGCGTTAGGGGTGACAGCCACGATCACCACCACCACCGCAACTTTTGCCCTCTTCGAATTAAAGTAATAGATGGCCTGGAAAGGCGTAGCCTTGTAGGCCTGGCGCTTTAGGCCGTGGATGGCCTGGGCTATGACCCTGAATGGCATTGCATTGTAGGCCCGCGCGTTGGGGTGGCGACCACGACCACAACCACAACTACCACCACCACCACCACTTTTGACCTTTTCGAATTTAAGTATTAGATGTAATAGTTCATATTTTCACCTTTAAGTTAAAAAATGTCGGACGCCTCCAATGTTCCCATATTACTTCCTTTTCCTCATCAAGGACTCGAAATAATATAAGAAGCGTCGATGATTATTTATTTTTCTCCAATGGTGTTTACAAACTCACATTGCGCCGCCATGGCAGAAAATTTACACCCAACCACCCCTCAATTCTATGTCATTTACAGACTATCTATAGCCCACACCAAACCAATTGTAAACTCAACGAGATTAAACGAGGAAAGGAGGAAACGAGGTGGAAAGGGTTAACATCTCTTTCTGGTGTTGGATAAGTTCCCCACTTCACTACCAAAATCAGCTCATTTAGTTTTTATCATCCAGCTTCTCAATAACTGAACATTGTCTTTATTAAGATCGATACATCTTCGAGAACTGGGATGTGTCCTGGTATGTTGGAAATATATATGTGCACATTGGATGTTTCATTTCAGGAGCATTGTTGGTAATCATTATTTGGCTTTTCGCTTTCTCTATATAGCACGAAAATTATAGGGGAAAATACGTCACGTCAGAACAATATTTGCAGGAAGTATTCGGTTGAAACGATGTTGCTGTCAAGTGTAGGTGTTTCATCCAGAAACTGGATCGAGAAGCCTAAAAAGTTGAGGGAAATATTATGTAACTCGCGAAGATGTTGGTTCCCAGGGGATGGCAAACGCCCATTACAGAACACGGCCGTCGAATAATGCGTAGGAATTCATTTGACGTCTGACTGGGAAAGCAGGAAAAATATTGCGGTGTTTGTGGCGCATATGCATTCATGGGATTAAACCCTCAGAGGGAACCAATAATACTACTGCTAACATTAGTATTAGATAACTTTCTTTGAAATACTTCATTTCATCCGCAAATCTGACGCCTAAGTCTACTTGAACGCAAACAATGTGACAAGATATGAACGTTTTTTGCTTCATGTATGAAGATTAATGATAGTCATAATTTTTTGAGTCCGAAACATGAGAAACTGGTCACTTTCTCGAGTCGGGCGGGTTATTCCCTTCCATTTCCCATTTCTCGCCATCATTCTTGAAGAAAGTGCACATTTGCGTGACATTTACTTAGGCGTTACTTCGGCTTTTAAACTGCATTTTAAAGTTTCCAGGGGTACGTAACCTTGATATGAAACTCTTTATGTAAGAGGTAAAAGAATGTTACCAATATGTGGCAACCTACGATTCCTACACTCTATATAATATCTATGTGACATTTATTTATTAGTGACTCTTGCAGGTGATCTGCACTTCAAAATTATCAAGGACATTTATCGTCTTCTAGAACCACTTATCTAAAAGATGCAAGTCAGTTACCAAACCGCCGTAACTTTCAAAGCATTGAAAGCCTTCTCAAAATGGCTATGTTTGCATGGAACGTTACAAGTACAGAAGAGGTTCGCACAACCGTGATCAGACGGCGGAAAGGCAGCCGCTATTGAGAGTCCATACCTGATACAAATGGAATTAGTCTCTATTAGTTTGCACTAGAGGCTCGATTTTTCCACCCAGGCAGTTCAAGGTAAGAAATTAGACCGTGATCAGACGGCGGAAAGGCAGCCGCTATTGAGAGTCGATACCTCATACAAATGGAATTAGTCTCTATTAGTTTGCACTAGAGGCTCGATTTTTCCACCCAGGCAGTTCAAGGTAAGAAATTAGAATTTTTCAACAAACCGGTCTAAAGAGGTATCACAGTCTAAGTAACAACCCTAAAACTGAGACATGGGCATTGTTAGGAGGATGGCTTAACGTCAAAGGTGACTCCATGGATAAGTTTTGGAAGTAATGGAAGTTTCGATTTTCCGATTCAATCGCAAATCCTGAAGAGGCAAAAAAAAGATATTTGATAGATATGTCAGGACAACTTTTTTCGTCTTTCCCATCCATCGTCTTTCCCGGAGGAAGGTAGAAATACATTATTCCACAGAACGTTCATAGGACGAAAGACATATCTTTAATGAAATGTTCTTTCTTTAGTCATTAAACGTTCCGGTGTTACTTGAGCTGCCATAACCTTTAGGCATGATTCGAAATTCAAAATTGTATAAGGGCAGCGGATATATTTTTTGAAAGACATAAATTTAGCAAAATCATCATTCTTTTACGTTAGCTGTGATTTAAGGGGTAGGAAATTGTTCGCTTTCTAACCTTTAGTACTGGTTACTCAAGTGTTACATGTTTAAGAAAGTGCGCAAAGGGAGTTGACAAGGCAATGGTCAATATGAACTTACTTGCTTTTTCAAAAGAAAAAAAACTGACCTTTGTCCTCACAAAAAGGGATGTCGCAATACTCCCATTGGATATTTCGGTCCGAGACGAAACACCAAGGTCTTTCCTTCATGGCAGGATTCCTGCAGTAGTTTTCATGAAATCCAGGATCCTCGTTCAGGAAATGCTCTTCGTACGAGATAGCTATCTCAAAATCATTGGGTTTATCGTATGGCTTGGAATCCCATCGCAGGCAGTCCTTTCCAGTCTCGGTCTTAAGTTTTCATGAAATCCAGGATCCTCGTTCAGGAAATGCTCTTCGTACGAGATAGCTATCTCAAAATCATTGGGTTTATCGTATGGCTTGGAATCCCATCGCAGGCAGTCCTTTCCAGTCTCGGTCTTATTCATCCTCCCCATGTACTCCTTCCCTTTCACTGTCTTCCGGCACTCAGGGTACACTTTTGAGAAGCCCAGCAAAATGTGAATACTAATCGTAAATACTAATTCTGCTCAATAGGATAACTCAGTAAATCACATGTTTTATTGCATAGAACGCAAAAGGGCAACGAAACAACATGTAAAAAACATACACTGCTTTGAAGATTCCCGATTCAATTGAAACTTTTACCGCATAAATGTATGTGGGAATGGTGTTTTAATATGGCATCCATTCTAATTTACCCCTTTCAGAATTGAAGCACATCCGACATGCTGAAAATAGTATCCTTTGCTTTTTCTGACTGTAGCGAGAGGAATATGGTCTCTCTGATTTTCTGAGGTGAAGCAAATTCTTTTAAAACACCTCAGTCCAAAATAAAAGTCCCCCAGGATATTTGCTTCCGATGTCGGATTTTGTTATGAACTCAGGACACCAATAAATACTGGTGTACCAAGTTTCAGATTTCTACCGTTTCTTGAACATTGTGGAAATTAGCATCTGTCAATCACTTATTCAGTCACAGTCATCAATACAGACTTGCAAAAAATTGGTTTTCCGAAGGATTTTCGACTACAGTAATTTCTGATCAACCTTGGTTTCCTATTAGTATTGCGTGATACTATTCTTTTTTTTCACAAGTAGGCCAATTTACTTCTTGCAGAGGTTGGGGCCAGGGTGAATATTGTATACCCAGTAGGTCCTATATTTTTCTGCAATAAACAAGGTAATCTGGGCAGCCGACTCAGGCGACCGCCTGGGCCGGGGGGGAGCTCCTCGCATGGGGCACAACTTTGATCTAGTGGCGGCCTTGTCCCGGGGGGGGGGGGGGGCTAATTTTGAAACGTCACCTAGCCTATGACCATCCCCGGACCAAATGATGAAGCCTTGCAAAGTTTCGCCGGACAGGTATCAAAGCCATCGCGGTGCATAAAGGACAGACAAAGAGACACACAAATTCTGAAATGTAGTGTAGATTGTTGCAATTACATGTTTTTATTCTCACGTGAGGTGAACGTGAATAGACAAAATAATAAAGACCAGCTGCTTATTTTACTTTGAAATTTGTAGATGTCAGGAATATATAGGGTGCTTCAAAAATCCCTACCTCGCTTCAATATTTACTTTATCCGAAAGTGGAAGAGATTCTTCCAAGTGAAATACATAATTCTTCCCAGCACTCATCGGAGTTTTTTCCAGCGTGAGAAATTTAAATTTGCAGTGCTTTGACATGTGCACCACCAATTCCAATGCGCTTGAGCCACCTCCGAATAACGTGACTCGGAAATTTGGATATCTCTGTGGAAGTTCTCTGCATTTAGGACCTCTGCTTTCTTTCATATCTGCTAAATGTTGCGACTTCCCAGCAAAAACTTTTGATTTTGCATAGCCCCACAGAAATGAATCGGCAGGTGTCAGGTCACGTGACAGAGGACCCCAAAGAGTTGGACGGAGTCTCCCAAACCATCGGTCAGGAAAGTGATGGTGTAATAGCCATCTTCCATTGAGTGCGCAACAAGACGGCGCCCCATCTTGTGGATAGATGCTCTCATTGAGGTTTTAAGGTTATGAAGAATTGCAAACGTCTGGCACATTTTGAATGATAATTTTCACAATTGAAATTTGTTGTTTGTCCGTCATCATCTCGGGGGTAAGAGCGACTCAACGATTCCTGTGCTAATAGGAGCATACCAAACGATTACTTTCGGCGTATCGAGCTAGTTTCCTATGGAATAAGAATTGAGCACAGAATTGACAATACTGAGTGGGAAGTGTTTCTGAATATTGGTCGACTTCGTGCATTTTTCCTGTCCACAAGATGACATTCATTTCTGTCCGATATTTCGAAATCGTGCTTAGCAATCGTGGTCACTGCAAGTCTTTTGGTTACTAACATGATCATCTTGGGTCAAGAAGAACTCTCTTTGATGTCTCGCGAATGCGTAGTGATTAGCGATAAACATTACAGTGCCTGAACTTAAGTACCATCCGAACTTAGGTGGTTTTACCCTTCACAATCCAGTATTAATTGAGTTCTGGTAGAAGAAATTTCATTAATAATGCATTAAATAGCGAAACATGCAGATTGTGTCCCACAAAATACATGTGTCATGTCTCATGCCTTGAGAAACTCACTATGGTAAATGAATCTCGTATGTCTGTGATATACCACAATAAACACAATGGGAGTATTTACAGTATTAGCCTAAGGTTTCAATACGCAATTCTGAATAAAAGCAAGCATTCAAAGTGCAGTCATGTAATATCATGACTGCAATCATGAAATGATTTTCTTCCACGCATGAGGTGGATTTATATTCCACAATTTTTTTTCCGCCCCATTAAAGTGGCCTTTCATGTCATGTTCTCGGAATATTATTGTTGTATAATGCCTTTAAGCCTTAGGCGAGAACATGATACTTGAATTTGATTGTATCCGGATTATAAAAGGGAGTAATAAAAGGTTTCTCGAAACCGGATGCTTGTGTCACAACTTTGCAGGTAATTGGTTAAGGGCCAACAAAGAGACCGTGGAATGCGTTCACCAAGCCTTTGTCAGGAGTCGAAGGAAGAGCGTCCGAAAGGCAAGAAATTAACCGTTAGTGCCAACATTGCATATGAATCAAATTTTAAGGAAAATTATGTGCCTTTAATTCTACAAATTGACTCTCTCCCATGAGATTAAGTCATATGACAAAATAAGGTGTTGTGACTTCTGTGGGGAAATGCTGAGACACATGGGAAATAAAGAAATCCCCCTCAGTTATATAGCCTTCATAGACTATGCAACATTTGATCTTTTGTCAAGGAGAACCGTCACAATGAACGAATCTGGGCTGAATAAATTCATTACACAGTCATAGAGTTCCTTAATGACAGCCGGAAAGTAACATTTGGAGTCTTTCTTGACGCTTGACTAACCCGCTCTAGATTTGTGACACTAGCATCTAGTCTCTGAAGATCTCGTGTGGCAACCATAAGCGGCTTCCCATGTTGAATATTTCTTCCCAAACTTTCTTCTGAATCGCCTTTGCACACTAATGGCGCTTCTGGCAGCTTCAAATCATAAGACACACTTTGTCTTCTGTGAAGTCGTCATTTTCAGTGTGGAAGGTCATCTGCTGGAAGCTGTGAACTAAATTTTAGGGCTGGCAACGAAACAAAACTTTCAGAGTCCCGCTATTATCTCCTGGTATATTATTGTCGTGAGATTCCTCGATCAGAAGTTATGCTATGGTGATAGTGTATCCATAATTTATTGACACCCCGTACTGTGAGTTTTCTTCGAAATCCAAGGCTTTTCTGTGATGTAGAGAACGCTGCTAGAAATTGTGACTCCTGACACCGTCGATTCCGCATAATGAAATACTCAGGGACCAGCAAAGTAAGTTCTATTATCCCGAGTGTTCCAATAACCGAAGCTATCGTAATGTGCATCCCCTTCATCATTCTTTAAGCAATTTCTTAAATTGATATGATAAAGGTTTTCCCGCATTTCTAATTAAGAATGTTTTTGCAAATAATATTTAACAAATTATATTTTTATTGGTATTATTATATTGTATTTTCTTTGAATAGGTTTAATAATTTTTTCTGCGTTATAACATTTTCCCACTTCCGCTTCATACTGTTTTTTCCTTCTCCAACTCTTCCTTGTTCTTGCTATATGAAACTTGCGGCTTCGACATTCTAAACTGCTGTGCCAGTTCAGTTTGCGTCCTGATGAACACTCAGAACTGCAATATTTTTGGTCAAGCTGAGGCTATTCTCCGTTGTCGACGGAAAATGTGCAGTTCTGTTGCCCATAGGCTCCATTTATTTTACAGGTAAAGTTGCTTTTACTATACTTTCACCTGAAACTATTGGCTTACGTGCCTCCTTTTTGCATCAGCAGCCTATATTAAGACATTTCTAGTTAAGCTTGCCTTTCCTCATGTCTCCTTTCTGCTCGGAAAAGTTAAGTGGCAATTCTTGACCTTATCCCTCGATGGGAGAGGATGTGCTTGGGGGAAGAATCGGCAATGACTTTCCCGAGAACGTGGAACAGGAAAAATAAGCATTTTGTTTTTCGGTGATTAAAAAAGTATTCCATATTTCATACCTTCAGGAGAGATTTTAATAACCGTATTCCCTAATGCGATATTTTTCATAATGCGTTTAATGATTAAAAAATCGGGGTCATGCGACGGTATTCCATTAAGCGGCATCGCATTAGGCGAAAATCGGGATTTTCTTAAATAGGTTTCAACGACTTTTGCTCATTACCGACACATCCCAGAGATTTCAAAACATTTTCTTTGTAATATAGTTTAGAGTATTTTCTGCATTATGAAAAAATGCAGACAAAGAATTTAGCCATTAGGTTTCATTATGCCTCAACCATGAGGCTTTTTTGCGCCATCCGGTATACGTCGTTCATAGAAAGAGCACTGTAAATTATTTCTCACCCGCCTTTGGACATTTCACTTTGTTATCGATGAAGGAGGTGCACCACGTGTCCGGAGAGGAACTGCAGAGTGTCCAATGCTCCCTCTTCCCATCTGTGAATCCCTGCACACAGGTGAAGACTACGAGTGCACCACTGGGCGCTGGGTATTTTCCGTTCCATTCCTTGTATGTCACCATCGCGTTCTCCACCACCGGGTATTCAGTCAAGCACAACTCTGTGATTGTTAAGAGGATATTCATAGCACTGTGTTATTAACTTCCAATATGACTCATTTCAATCTGGCTCTGATCTGTGTCTGCCAGATCTAACGGTTCGACAGTTAGAATGTTGTCACATGTAGAAGGTTTTTTATGTTTAGAGGCCAACGGTAGCGTGGCTCAATGGTTCTGTTTCACGTGACAAACGGTGTGGAGAACAAAAGCATGTGGATGTTCACGCACACAACATACATACATACATGTATTAGTTAATTAAACATGAACATAAACATTTGCCCAACCAAGTGAAGAGAAGCCGGCGAAGAGAAGCCGATGAAGACAAATCAAAGGTAGGATCCAAAGAGATGCAAAGCACGCCCAGCAACAAAGACCGAAAGCAGAAAGTTGGGAAAATATTTTCCAACCAGCCGTCAAGCAGTGACTCTATGGCCCCAAGGCGAAATCCCTGCACCTATGGTGCAATACAATACTGACAAATGGGAACTGCTATGCACGAGTTTGGATACGTGTTCCAGTTCAAGCCCTCGTAGACATATGTACGAATAAGAATAACTAAGGTAATTTGCATTGAATAGGACTTAGTTCAAATTCCGTAAAAGTTCTGGTATACAGTACATGTACAGGAAGCACCAAACGTTCCGGAAAAAACTCTTTAAGAAATTTACTATGAAAAATTAGCACTAAACCACTTCTTAGACAAATAATATGATATTAGAGACACATCAAAATACTGTTTTAAAGATTAATTTTCATATGACCGATTGAGGGCGTCCGAAAATTTCTCGCAACTGAGCTTCATTGATTATGTCCCACGTACGGAGCAAATCACGCTTCTGAGAGTTCACACTTGCTTGGAGTTTTAAGCAAACGTTCAGCTGCAAAATTCCCATAGTGGAGTAGTCCATCGGGCTCATGTCGGGAGAATTAACCATCTATTCATCAGGAGTGACAATTTCGGACAATGATTTCCGTGGAACTCTTTAGTTACTTTCCCTTTCTGCGATTGTGCAGAATCTTGTTGAAAAATCCATTCATTTTGTCCAAAATTCTCTTGAACATTATTGCACTGTCTTGAAGGAGGTCCATCTTCCGTGGGATTACGAAAATTTTGGAAACAATTAATGGATTTGTCAAAAATTTTCGGCATCACGGCATGAAAACGGCAAAATCACTCAAGAGTTCCTCCGAAAACTGTCCGAAATTTTTCACTCCGGATGAATGGACGGCTAATTCTCCCAATTGGACCCCACTGGACTTCTTCGTCTGGGGAATTTTTCTACTGAAAGTTTGCATGACACCCCATGAAAGTGTGGAGACTCTGATGTGTGATTTGCTCCGTACATGGGACATAATCGATGAATCTCAATTGCGACAAGTTGTCGACCAGTTCCCTCGTCGTTTGGATGGTCTCATTCGGTCATAGGGCGGTCATATTGAGAATTATCTTTAAAATAGTATTTTAATATTTCTCTAAGATCCTATTATTCATCTAACCGATGATTTTTCGCTTCATTTTAATATTTAAAACTTTTAAGAATTTATTACATAACTTTTGGCTCACTCTGTATACTGCTCATAACTTATCCAATGGGACCAAATTGTTCAATATATTCACTGGATTTTTGATTGACTGCAAGCAGGGCAAATTTTCGCAACAGATAAAAAAACTTTTTGACTATGGAATTATTCCGATATGAATTATGAGGAAGAAAGAGATGGGAATATAAGCTTAGTACTTAGTTGACTTGAGTACACAGTCCTTTCCGTATGGCAAGGAAAGGACCTTGTAAGGACATGAGAATATAGAATAGACATATATCATCAAATAAATATACAGCACCTTCCCGGAGCTTCCCGCCAATAAAAAGCTGCTGCATTTTAATCATTGATATTATTTACTTTAATTTAAAGCAAAAAATTAATGCGCCATGCGCTCTAGTGGATGATGTGTGCAATCAATAAAACAGCAGGCACGCAGAATCGCTCGGATTGGCCCCATTCATCTATTGCTCGTGAGAACGACCTGAGAGAAATCGAAGGAAGGACAAATGCGTCACCCCTTGAAGTCGATTCTGTGCGTAATAATTAATCTCTCTCTTGACATCATTATTAGTTTACTTTCCGCTAGGAGATTATATGAGTTCAATATTTCGAGGGCTTTTTCTCGCATATAACTTTCATTTGGTTCTTCATACTGTATAACTTCAAAATACCCAACACTCATAATGCTCACAGTCATCACCTCCCTCTAAAAAAAATCGCACGCGTTGCATAATCTTTTGTATTCCCTGCTCTCCTTCGCTCCTCTGATGTCGTTAAGTTTAGCAATAATTCCTGGCAACCGTGACAGGAACCATGTCCGGGACCTTTGAAACAACAGCTGCTTTATTAACTCTCCTACAGCACTTGTCAGTTTCGCGGCTAGTCGTTATGGCGCCCAGGAGAAAGAGGAACATATTTGACGCATATCATTTCATTACATGTTATTCCATCAATAGGAACTCATGAGTTGTGGAACTCCCTTTCCATATTCTTAGAGGTATTTCTATGAAGTACTAGTGCTTTAGTGTAATCCGTGAACATCCATCCATGCTACAGACTATGGACTGGTCATACAATCCTCTCTTCAATTGTCAGATGGATGCGTCATTTGAAGTGCCACCTGTTTCCTGGGCGTGAGGAAGGAGAAAGATACATTTTGTTACGCCTGCGGATCATTTTGAAATATGAAGGAAGCAATATCCCGCGAGAGCGTAAGAATGTGCGCCAGGTGCAAAAGTCAATGGAAAACATCAAACATATTAGGCTAATATGTAACAATGAGTAAGTTACTGGACTTACTTTGGGAGTAGCCCACATATCCGTCAGAGGGGACAAGGATACTCTTATTGTTCAAAATCAGCTCACAAGATCCGTCGATTTTCCGGTAGTTGTAGGCCTTACAGGAATCTGGCAGCTGACTTATGCAAAAGATACTGCAATCCATCCTACGCAAAGCTGTGACTTCCCGTGACGCGTTGCCATACCTTTTCCCGGGGTGAACTTCATAAAAGGTGATGGAGCCAAGTACTATCTTCAGGAATAGAAGGGTGCCGAGGAAAAGGCGCAGCCTATCACGACGTGACATATTGGTGAACTGAAGTATTCACCCTCTTTCTCTTCCCCTATATTTCCTTTCTGCCAACTGAATGTACTAAAGTGACGTCAGAAATCGCGCAATAGATTGCAGCCAATCGGGAACCGATTCGTACCGTAGAAGGCTTGGTCTCTGAGGGTTTTCCTCCAATCCCATCGCACAGTCGATAACATTGATCCGAATGGAGTTTCCTATAAAGGGAAAGAATATGAAGTATGTTGATGCTGGCCTTGGGGTCATGAATATGCCCCTCTTATCCTCAAGTGTATTTCCATAGAAGGCTTTATTCATTAGGAAATATACTTCATTAGATGCCTTTAGCTTGAGAAAAACTTTATTGTAGTTGAATCACGTTACCATGCAGCTTCTAAACTACTCTCTTGAAGGAAACGAAGAGTAATTTAAGTAGTTTAACACTGTATGAGAGAACTAATCTTGTTACGTTGTTGTTCTGTATGTAAACCGCTTTTTCTTTCAGTTCTTCAACTCATCTCCAGATAATCATATCAATATGGGAGGTTTCACAGTCATAAATATGGAGCGACCAACACCAAAAGTTATTCCACATTATGAAAATGCTTTGAAAACGAAGTACTTACATTATAATTTAGTAGTCCTGCAGTCAGAAGGGAATAGTCTTGTACATACAATATATACATCAATACTAGAGCGTTCTTATAATGAAGCTAATTAGGTTTTGCTATTGATATTATTCACAACATATTTTAAGTGTGACGCCTCAGGCCACTTGCTCGATACTGTATATAATTAATAATTCAATAGTCATGCAGAACCGCTCGGATTGGAGCCATTCATCACCTTAGTCAAGAGAACGACCGGAGAGAAATAAAAGGAAGGAAAACTGCGTCCCCCCTTCATGTCGATGCCGCCTGTAATAATTTAGAAGTCACTGGTGGACCGCTCGGAGCACGGTCGTTCATTATCTTGATCATTAGGAATTTTTTTAAATTTTATTTGTGGTGGAATGTCCAGCATGCACCTACTGTATATTTACGCTTCACCACATCGATAATTCCGGTAGCACATGCTACTGGGTCATTTTCGGGATACCTTACACAGAACCACGAACCGGGTTCAGAAAGCAAGTTGTAAGTATAAATTTTCTAAAAACTCAAATATTCATGTTGTTGGCTCTGCTGAACATTTCTAGCAGCGCTGTCGCTTTTTAATTTCAATTAATTCAATTTAATTACCAGGGACGTTACCAAATAAGAGAATCTCTTGATTCAATGTGATTCATTTATCACGTTTTGTTGTAATGTGTGAAGATAACTAACGGGTGGGTTCGAACGAATACATTATTGCGTCAGGCAGAATCCCGTTTCGTTCTTAAAAGTTTCAAGGTTTCTTGCTAATTGCTTGCGTCTTTTTAACCAGTGGCAGGTAAACCTGCTGCAAACCGGAGGAAACAAAATGCTCTGTTGCAGAAGGAGTCACCATGATGTTCAGGGACTACCACCCCAATAGCACCGAAACGTGTTCAATGAACGTTTCATTCAAGTTATCGGCTGCGGTCCATTAACGTCCATCGGAACGTTCTATTGACTGCTTACATGCTACAAATTAAAAGCAATGAAAAACAGTTCAATTTATGAGTTCCCTGAACTACGTGAATTGGATATTTCCATGGAAAGGGTTTTAAAAATTTATTTTTGGGGGGGGATTCATTCGATATGCAATTAAAGTTTTTGATCCGTTCTTTTCATCATTTGAACTGCATTCGGAAAATATCATTAACGCTCGACGAATCAATATAATAAACTCTACTGTGATCCGTGATGGTGGTGGTTGTGGTGCTTGGTGGCACAGACGCGTGCGCTCAGCGCGATCGCGTGAGCTCTCCCAATAGAGTCTTCTGCCAGCCTCTGGGTGAACGTCTCCCTCTCTTGGGCACGCATTTTTTTCCTGGCCGTTGCGACTGTCGGATCTAATCTGGAGAACGTAATATCCCAAGGGATGGGGGAAGAGTTTGGATGACATTAGAGAACGAAAAGAAAACGATGGAGGGGGGGGGGGTCGAATCCCGGGCTTTCAGGTTGCCCGTCGAACGTGCTACCAATACACCTACGAAATCGAGACATTTAACTTGTTCCCTCCATGCCATCCCTAACATAAAAACGGGAGAGAGGGAGGGATTCTACGTACACCTCCCGTCTCTACATATCGAGGTCCAACACAGACTTTTCCCCAGAGACATGTAAAATGACCCCGCGTATTACACTTAGAGTCATCTTTCATCTCTGGAGTAAGGATGACTTCCTCGCCACAATAATATCTCCCCCATATATTTATAGGGATCCCGACCCCTTCATCGATCGAAACCCCATCCCCATTACTTCTCACAAGGAGAGTGACTCCCGAGGGTGAAAACGGTGGGATCCCACCTGTATGGCACAGAAGCGCTTACTCTTGGATCGGCGACGACATCGGCGGCGTCGCTACCATCCCGTTTCTCTATCTCCAATTTCTCGAGTGGGCCTCAAGTTCCAGGCCTGCCTTTGCTGAGATTGCTGGGCATAGGAAGGTGATAACGTTACGCCGCCCTTGCATCATCACAGTCGACCTGTTTTATACACGGTGTGAGGCATGAAGTCAAACGAACTTTAGTTCGTTTTACGAAGTCAACATTCAGAGGCAAACATAAGTTAAATAAGACGAAGGGCGACCACTTTGTGCATGGTAAAAGTGTTTGGCGGGTTTTGGCAGGGCATGCTTCCGTATTCAGTGAGGCTGCTCCAATGATCCCTTGGTACCTGCTCCTTCACTCCGCCAATGCGCTCTACAGGCGTGCTTTAAATGCTATGAATCACTTCACACGTGAATCGCGGCATTTGGCAAACCTATTCTAAATCGCTCTTCCCTGCCATTAGCCTCAACTGAAGTATGAGACTTCTTTCAATTGCAGCACGCATACCTATACTGTTCCTATGGGTATGCCATCTCCAGTTATTTCTTAGCTCCGTGGCTCTCCCGTAGCCAGAGTACACACTGCGTGGCATGAGGCCAATAACGTTCGGAAACGCGCACGGCGGGTTGCGATGTGAGTTGCGTGAGGTCGCCAATAAAAGCCCACATAACACATTGTCCTACGAGGCGACGATTTAAGGTAAAGCCTTCATCCTTGATTCCTTCGTCTTCGCTCGGCGTCGGTTCCCCGTCCACAGCAATGACGATTAACGAAGAGCAGGGGCAGACCGAGAAAATTGGGGTGCTTTTGCCGCGTCCTGTCTTCTCACATGGTCGGGCTGGGGGGGAGGGGGGGAGAAGTGTGGGACCACCTCCCGTGGCCATGTGTGGATTCATAGCCTTTAAATACTTCCGTACTTTTGCATGGGCTACCAACTTGTGAGGAAAGTAAAGGAAGGTGCAACACAGCACAGCGACGATCCGCAAGTAACGTATTCTTGTTTTTTTTTGCAAGATTCCGGCTCCCAAACAGCACACCTGTAATGTTTTACCATCTACCAATGCGACTGCGATACGGGAAAACGATCCACCCTTTTAAAAACTCACAATCTCGCCGACCTCCTTGCGTTATTCGTGCAATTCCACAAATCTGCAGTTAAGCCAAGGAAGCAAACGAGGAAATTAGGGTCATGGGTTTCTTTACAAAAGCCCGTGTGATTGCATGTGGCGACGAGCTGAGGAATCGCCCCATATTTCCTCATGGACCCTTGAAATCCCTGGATTCAAGGCAGCAGGCGGGAGCCACTGATATGAGTGATGCCACGGCTCCCTTTTGAGAACCATGGTTACTCTTGTTTCCAGGTTAATCCGAAAGATGGCGAGACGAGATAATCTGTGATTTGCAATGAAAATTGCCTCCCCTCCCTTTATTATGGCCGATTTGAAAATTTCATTTCGAAAAGTCACATCTTCGGATGGTAAGGAAGAGTACTGTCGAAACCACAAGTTCATATATCTAACCGTTTGGCCTGTTGAGTTGTCACACACAGACGCACAAACAAACAAAAAAAGAATCAATTGTCGCTCGGCCTCGCTAGCGGCGCAGAATCGCTCATGCTATATGTTTAACCTCCAATCCTCCGGTCTGAATAAATGTAATGTTGTGTTAACACAGTTTTTTTTGCTGGTGCTAACTTAGTGTATTTCCATAGAAGGCTTTATTCATTAGGAAATATACTTCATTAGATGCCTTTAGCTTGAGAAAAACTTTATTGTAGTTGAATCACGTTACCATGCAGCTTCTAAACTACTCTCTTGAAGGAAACGAAGAGTAATTTAAGTAGTTTAACACTGTATGAGAGAACTAATCTTGTTACGTTGTTGTTCTGTATGTAAACCGCTTTTTCTTTCAGAATCAATTGTCGCTCGGCCTCGCTAGCGGCGCAGAATCGCTCATGCTATATGTTTAACCTCCAATCCTCCGGTCTGAATAAATGTAATGTTGTGTTAACACAGTTTTTTTTGCTGGTGCTAACTTTCCTAAGCAGTACGTTTATGTCAATATTCCATAAAATTAATGTAAATTGTCCATTTTACATCCTTTTCACGCAAACCATCAGTAATATATTGTCAAAATGTTTGCAGAAATATCACCTCTGTGATACACAAAAGGTGAGATAAAGTTTACGTAAGCTTGACATTCCCGTTTATATCCCAAAAACCGTGTTTACATTAATACAGGGTGTTTTTGTCCATTAGTCACCATTTTGAAATAATATAACTCGTAATAGTATAAAAGCTATCACGACGGCTCTCCCACCATTTAATTTAACAGACTGATCCCAAAAACCGTGTTTACATTAATACAGGGTGTTTTTGTCCATTAGTCACCATTTTGAAATAATATAACTCGTAATAGTATAAAAGCTATCACGACGGCTCTCCCACCATTTAATTTAACAGACTGAAAATATTTTTATGTGCAGTTGGCATTCCTAGATCGACCTCATTCACATACCAACTTGACGAAGAACCCATTAGCACATTAAATTTCGAGAGCGCGTCATCTCAAACCGCTATCAATACATCTTCAACAGCAGTTTCTCGTGGCCCCCAACAAGCCCCGACTTCAACCCTTGCGACTTTTCATTTGTGTTTAGGGAGACCTAGGACAGTGGTTCCCAAACTGTGGTGGGTCGCAAGACGCATCAAGGTGAGTCGGTACATTTTCCCAGTACAAAAATGCATTATATCCCCACCCGCTCAGGATAAAACATGCCCTACGGAAAAAATCGATTAGTTTTCTTTACTTCATAATTACTTTTAAAATATGTCGTTATAGATTCAGGTGGGTCGCGAATTTTTCGATTTCCTCTCTGAATAGGGATAAGAATTGCCATTGCCAATAATTGGTATGTAGAGAAAACAACGTTTCAAACAGAGCACATCGTTTGGATCAGAAGCTGTTCCTCCAAAGGCGCACAGTTTCAACATGTATACCACCGGTTAGGGTGGTATCCAGACTACAAATCTTGTCAGAAAGTAATTTTTCGTCAAGTATGCCTTTGTCGAGATGTAAGGGAAGAAGGACGGCGTCTGATGGAAAGGGAGTTGCATGATAGAGGCATTATCCTTTGCGTACGTTTATCACATTTCAATGTGGTCAAATTTTCCCCAAAAAACTATATCACTGGGTATGACAGCCTCCGGACTACAAATCTTGCTTAGGCAGGATTTCTCATAAACTGAAACGTTTTCGGTATAAAGGAGGAAGAAGCGAGGCAGTCCTCAATGGTCGATTGCTGAGTATAGGAGTACATGGCATTGTTTTGCGAACGCAATAGCTCTCCATCCACGGGAAATCATGAAGCGTTAGCGTCGACTGTTCCTGGGCGGAACTTGGACTCTGTATAGGACGCGTTTTTTCCTGTCATTTATTTTTTATTTTTTACTTTTTTTA
>CAJPEV010001605.1:50122-62167 GCA_905338385.1 Darwinula stevensoni
AGAATCAATTGTCGCTCGGCCTCGCTAGCGGCGCAGAATCGCTCATGCTATATGTTTAACCTCCAATCCTCCGGTCTGAATAAATGTAATGTTGTGTTAACACAGTTTTTTTTGCTGGTGCTAACTTTCCTAAGCAGTACGTTTATGTCAATATTCCATAAAATTAATGTAAATTGTCCATTTTACATCCTTTTCACGCAAACCATCAGTAATATATTGTCAAAATGTTTGCAGAAATATCACCTCTGTGATACACAAAAGGTGAGATAAAGTTTACGTAAGCTTGACATTCCCGTTTATATCCCAAAAACCGTGTTTACATTAATACAGGGTGTTTTTGTCCATTAGTCACCATTTTGAAATAATATAACTCGTAATAGTATAAAAGCTATCACGACGGCTCTCCCACCATTTAATTTAACAGACTGCAAATATTTTTATGTGCAGTTGGCATTCCTAGATCGACCTCATTCACATACCAACTTGACGAAGAACCCATTAGCACATTAAATTTCGAGAGCACGTCATCTCAAACCGCTATCAATACATCTTCAACAGTAGTTTCTCGTGGCCCCCAACAAGCCCCGACTTCAACCCTTGCGACTTTTCATTCGTGTTTAGGGAGACCTAGGGCAGTGGTTCCCAAACTGTGGTGGGTCGCAAGACGCATCAAGGTGAGTCGGTACATTTTCCCAGTACAAAAATGTATTATATCCCCACCCGCTCAGGATAAAACATGCCCTACGGAAAAAATCGATTAGTTTTCTTTACTTCATAATTACTTTTAAAATATGTCGTTATGGATTCAGGTGGGTCGCGAATTTTTCGATTTTCCCTCTGAATAGGGATAAGAATTGCCATTGCCAATAATTGGTACGTAGAGAAAACAACGTTTCAAACAGAGCACATCGTTTGGATCAGAAGCTGTTCCTCCATAGGCACACAGTTTCAACATGTATACCACCGGTTAGGGTGGTATCTAGACTACAAATCTTGTCAGAAAGTAATTTTTCGTCAAGTATGCCTTTGTCGAGATGTAAGGGAAGAAGGACGGCGTCTGATGGAAAGGGAGTTGCATGATAGAGGCATTATCCTTTGCGTACGTTTATCACATTTCAATGTGGTCAAATTTTCCCCAAAAAACTATATCACTGGGTATGACAGCCTCCGGACTACAAATCTTGCTTAGGCAGGATTTCTCATCAACTGAAACGTTTTCGGTATAAAGGAGGAAGAAGCGAGGCAGTCCTCAATGGTCGATTGCTGAGTATAGGAGTACATGGCATTGTTTTGCGAACGCAATAGCTCTCCATCCACGGGAAATCATGAAGCGTTAGCGTCGACTGTTCCTGGGCGGAACTTGGACTCTGTATAGGACGCGTTTTTTCCTGTCATTTATTTTTTATTTTTTACTTTTTTTATTATTACTTTTTTTTTTTGGGGGGGGGTTTGGCCAATGAAGCCCTCTCGATTTATACACATATCTTGGACATCGGTGTAATTGGGTAAATTGGGCCGAAACTGAGCAAACACCTTGTGAGGTGATATATATTATACCGTATATCACCTGCCAGGTCCTCACACTCATGGAAACATGATGCCACAACTAAGAAAAATTCATTCTGACTCGGCCGTCGCCCAGGATAAAAAGGGCCGCGCTGGCTACAGGTCTACCGGTGCAGTCAGGGAAAAGTTGGCGTCCGGAGGCTCTCACGTTCCTGTTCCTCACCAGGCAGAAGTGGGAGTAAGTGCTACTGGTGAAAGACCCAGCTCTGTCCCAACCAAAGGGTTGACAGTCGACCCTCCTCTGCTACAGAAAAGATGCCCCCCGCACGGAAACGTATGAAATGGACAAAATCCATGAACATTGACATCATGCGGGCTTACTGTCAAGCACGATCCGATGCGCCAGGAGCGTACCGGAAGAAAATCCTCGAACTCTGGAATCAATTTTACTCGGAGCTGAAAGTAAACGAGCAACGACTTGCAAATCAGAGACTCTATATCGAGCGGAACAACATGCTGCCAGAACTGGAACGGGAAAACATCAAACAGGAAGTCCTGAACACCCTCCAGCCTGTCAAACCAGAACGTAGTGTACCCGAAAAGGAGGAGGCAACACCTGAAGAGACTCCAATTCAGGTTCCACCGAGGGCAATTGAGGCTCCTTCAGAGCTAGAAGCTCCTTCTGAAGATCTAAGAATCTCCTTCCTCGACCATCTGGAAGATCTGCGGTACGCAGTACCTACTGCCCACAGTACCTACAGATGTCCGATCGACCCCGACTAAGACCTCTAAAGCTCATCCTTGCCGTCTCCAAAGACATCGAGGAGATCAACCAGCTCCTGCGACCTTGCAGACTACGATTTGACTGAGTTGAACCGCCGTGCCTTCGCAGCTGCCATTGCCATCCAGCAGAAATGGCAAGGACCAGATCCCCGAAATCCGGGAAGGGCCCTTCCTCGATTCCACCTTGGAAGAGGCGCCTCCAAAGTCGGATCGATGCAGCAAGGCGAGACCTTAGCGCCCTTCAAGAGATCAAGAAGGGGACCACATCCTGGAAAGTGAAACTGACCCACAAGCGGCTGTGCCCCAAGTACAAGATCACCTCCAATGCCGATCTCCCGACCGCCATAGAAAACGTGAAGATGAAGATCCAAGCTTGGGCCATGAGGATAAGGCGGTATACGCAAAAAAGTCAATTACTTCCGGCACAACGAGAACTTCACGAATAACCAGAAGCCATTTTACGGGAAACTGGGAACGAAACCCATAGAGGTGAAGAAGATTCCTCGCAAGGCGGAAGTGGAAGAATTCTGGTCGAACATCATGGAATGCCCGGAGAGCCACAACATCGATGCCACATGGCTACGACGTCAGAGGGGGCGAACAGACACTCCCGAAATGAGTGACCCCAGACTTAAACATTTGATCTGAAGAAGGCACTCAAACAAACAGCAAACTGGAAGAACCCCGGGCACGACCGTCTTCCGAACTTCTGGCTGAAGCAATTAACATTGCTACAATAACAACTCGCTAGAGAAATGCAGAAAGTAGTGACGGACCACTCGGAGATGCCGCATTGGCTCACGGCAGGAGTCACCTACCTACTGCCGAAAAACGAGACCCAACTACCTAAGAATTACAGGCCTATCACCTGCCTGCCAACCGTCTTCAAAGTGCTGTCTTCCATCCTAGCGGCACGAATCGAACGACACATCTATGAGAACAACATCATGTCGGAGGAACAAAATGGTTGTCGGAAAGGATCATACGGCTGCAAGGAACAGCTCTTACTCAACCGGAATGGTGGTCGTGAATGGTGGTCGTGAATGATGCCAGAACCAGGAAGAAGAATCTCTCGATGGCATGCATCGACTACCAGAAGGCATATGACTTGGTGCCCCATTCATGGATCATCGAGTGGCTCAGGATGTACAACATCAACCCTGTGATGGTCGACTTCCTCCAACAGACCATGCCTCGCTGGAAGACGGTCATATCCATCCAAGGACAGGACTTCACTCTGACAACACGCGAGATTTCCATCAAACGCGGGATCTTCCAGGGAGACACGCTATCTCCTCTACTCTTCTGTCTGGCTCTCAACCCTTTCAGTACTGGGCTAGCTTGGACTGACTGTGGTTATTACGTAGGGAAGGGGAAGAATGCAGACCATTGCATGAAGCACCTTCTCTACATGGACGAACTGAAACTGTACGCCTCCAACGAGAAACAGCTCGAGAGCCTTCTCAACGTCGTCAGCATATTCTCGAAAGACATCTGCATGAAGTTCGGACTCGACAAGTGCGCGAAGCTCTCTATCCACCGCGGAGCTCTCATCCCTATGGGAGATATCACCACCACCAACGACGAACGACTCCGAGAGCTTACCGCCCCTGACACCTATAAGTACCTCGGTGTGGAAGAGAACTCTTCCGTGGCTGTGAGGCGCACGAAGCAAAGACTGACGACATAATACAAACTCAGAGTCCGCCTCGAACTAAAGACCGATCTGCCCGGGAAAAACAAGATCTCTGCCCTCAACAGCCTTGCCACCCCTGTCCTCAACTAGAGATTCGGAGTTATCGATTGGTCACCTACGGAACTCCAACCCATCGATCGAGCGACCAGAAAACTCCTGACTATGCATCACACCCATCATCCGAAGGCTGCCGTTGAAAGAATCTACCTTCCGAGATGCAAGGGAGGGAGGGGACTGATCGAACTCGAGTCCGTTTATAAGCGGACGACGTGCGAAGTCGCCAGATATATCGAAAGGAAGCAGGGAAGACTCATTTCCATCCTGAGAGAGCGAGATGCCCTGAAGAAGTCCCACTCTATCTAGGGAGATGCCACCCGCTTCCGAAACGGACTCCATCTCCATGACGACTGCAACACCGCGGATGTGAAAACGGCAGGCCAAGGACAAAGAGAAGCACGATGGAAGGAGAAACCGCTTCACGGCCAGCATGCCAAGATCATGGATAAACCATCGATCGACTCGGACGTCAGCTATAGCTTGCTTAAGAAGGGACTGTTGAATGCCGAGACAGAGAGCAGCATCCTAGCCATTCAGGATTAGTGTATTAGAACTCGTAACTATGAGAAGCACATCCTGAAGCTGGATGTGGAAGACCGCTGCAGATGCTGTCATGGACCACCCGAAACGGGCTGGCTGGTGTACGCATAAATTTTTTGGGACTTCCAGGCCGGTTTGCTTTGAGACACACCAGTGCACATATTTGCACACTTGGTCGTGCTTGTACAAGTACTCCCTTGGGGCTAGTTCGGGATGGTGAACCGTTTCGGGTGGTCCATGACAGCATCTGCAGCGGTCTTCCACATCCAGCTTCAGGATGTGTTTCTCATAGTTACGAGTTCTAATACACTAATCCTGAATGGCTATGATGCTGCTCTCTGTCTCGGCATTCAACAGTCCCTTCTTAAGCAAGCTATATCTGACGTCCGAGTCGTATTTGAAGTACGTCCGCATTGAAATACGTGACAAATGGGGTCGAAGTCTTGATTTTCATCAAACCCTTTACTGCTATGATTCTATGTGTGCCTAACTCTAAATCTTTCTTGGTGTCCCCTTTATTAAGTGTGGTGAATACATTTTGAAATACTTCTCTCCAATAATCTACGCTAAGGAGACATTTCAAAAGTAGGATTTTTTCTGTACTCAGCCGTAAAACAGGCACTTCTGAGGGATGTTCATATTTTCTATTTCTGTTTCGTGGATCAAAAACAAATTCAGAAAAATGGGATTGAAAAAATGCCCTGATGGGTTTGAACGAAATTTTTTTTCTTCTGAAATGTCGACTCAGGGAACTCCATACCACCAAATTTCAGCGTTATACGTTTCCCCTTTTTGTTCGCAGAAAAAATGTTTTTGGAAAAACGACCCACCGAAAAGCTATGCTCTGAGGGGATGCACCATGAAAGCTGAATACTCCCTCAACTCAATAATATCACGTCACTTACACGTGTGCCAAGTTTCAGCTTTCCAATTATGTCCAATTCGCCACTACAATTTCTTATTTTTTAAACATCGCCCCTTGAGAAATTTTCCTCGGGGATGTATCAAGACTTAATATTCTTCTTTAACTCCTTATCGTGGTAGTCACATTCCTGCAAAGTTCCAGCTTTCCATGTCCATTGGTTTAGCTAATGCAAAAAAATTATATGAAAACATCTCCCTTTGAAATTTATGACCCCAGGGCATTTCATTCCAAAGTCTGAATTTTTCTGCACACAGCATCCCAGTGAGTAATTATGTAACACATTTCATATTTCCACACTAGCTCAATACATCAGGACAAAAAAAAATACTTAAAAACGTCGGCCCCCCAAAAATATACCTCTAGGGCATGGATCTCAAATTTTGCATTTTTCCTGAACCCATCGTGTCGATAGGATCATCCATGCCACGTTTCAGCTTTCCATGTCTCTCCGTTTTATTCAAGCAACGGGACATGGAAGGCAATAGAAGCAAAAAAAAGCCATGGTTTTAACCAGGAATTGAACGCTGGCCTCACGATTACCTGTCAGGTGTGCTACTACTACCCTACCGAAACGGTGACATGAAGTAGTATCTTTCGATGACATTCTTATCCATCACGATATCAATTTAAAAAAACTTCTACCCCCAAAATGTATACCCTCAGGGCATGTACCTCCAAAGTCGGATTTTTTCTGAACTCTGCTCCTCAAAAGGTACATATGTCCCAAGTTTCAGATTTCTAACCTTTCTGGAACATGGTTAGAATTAGCGTCAGTCAGTCAGTCGGTGACGATCGTCTATATATATTAGACTAGCGACTAGTTTGTTTGCCCAAAGGGCAAACAAACTCGCTATGGTCGCGCTTTCGGCGCTCCATTACCTTCGATATTGATTTATTGATTTATTCTTTGCGAAATGCAAAGCACGTATTTAAAGTACGTCCCCATTGAAATACGTTACATATGGGGACGAAAGTCTTGATTTTTATCAAAATTATTACTTCTATGATTTCTAGAGTGCCTAACTTCAAATCTTTTCATGTGCCCATTTTTATAAGGGTGGAGAATATATTTTGAAATACTTCCCTCCTATAATTTACACTAATGGAACATATTTCAAAGTTTTTCCTGTACTCAGAAATCAAATAGGTACTTTTGAGGGAAGTTTAAATTTTCTGTCTCTGTTTCGTTGGATCAAAAAAAAATCAGGAAAATGTGACTTTAAAAAAGTACCCTGATGGGTTTTAACGATCTTTTTTTTTCTGAAATGTGGGCTCATGGAACTCCATGTCACCCAGTTGCAGCCTCATTCGCTTCCCCTTTTTGCTAGCGGAAAAAAATGTAATTGGAAATGCGACCCAGCCAAAAGCTGTGCTCTAAGGAGACGTATGAAAAAAAAGTTTAAGCATTCCCCCAAAAAATAATTCCCCAGGGGATGTAACGAGACTGAACATTTTTATTGAACTCCTTGTCTCAGTGGTCACATTCATGCAAAGGTTCAGCTATTCATGTTCATCAGTTTAACTGATGCAAAAAAATTAGTTGAAAATATCTCCCTTTGAAAGTTGTGCCCCAGGGCATTTCCTTCTAAAGTCTGTAGTTTTCTGCAGCATCTCAACAGGTAGTTATTGTTCCAAATGTTTCATCTTTCCACACTAGATCAATACGCCAGGACAAAAAAAAACACTTGAAAATGTCGGCTCACAAAAATATGCCCCAAGGGCATGAATCTAAAATTTTTCATTTTTCCTGAACTCATCGTCTCGGTAGGCAATGGCAAGTTTTAGCTTTCCATGTCTCCGTTTTACTCAAGCAAAAATAATGTTATGGTGGGGAATGAGTAACGACCAATAGTAAGCCAAACCATGGTCGGGAATTGAACTCGGACCCTTTGATTGCCAGTTAGAGATGCTACTACTACACCACCGCATCCAATACATCCAGTTACCTCTCTGAATGCCATCCTCTTCTGTCACAACATATATATATAAGGAAAACGTCTCCCCCCCAAATGTGTACCCCCAGGGTATGTACCTCCAAATTCGGATTTTTTCTTAACTCTGCATCCCAAAAGGTACTTGTGTACCAAGTTTCAGATTTCTAACCCTTCTAGAACACGGTTAGAATTAGCGTCAGTCAGTCAGTCAGTCATGTAATTATACACACTCGGTGGATTTGCGTCTGGCAGGAGATCAATATTTGATGAATGGGACACAGATAAAAGAATCTTCACGGACCGAGTACTTTTATCTCGCCCAGATGAATATCAAAAAAGAGATTCTTGCCAACATCGTCCCGCCTCCGCGACGCACAAACACATTTCCATATCTTTCTTTTCAAATTAAGTAATACTTCCCTCTAACTATCTACGCTAAGGAGACACATTTCAAGAGTAGGATTTTTCCTGTACTCAGCCATTAAATAGGTACTTCTGAGGGAAGTTAACATTTTCAGTCTCTGTTTCGTTATATAACATTTTTTTCTGGAAAATGGGACTTTAAAAAAAAGAGCCCTGATGGGCTTTAGCGAAAGTTTTTTTTCTTCTGAAATGGAGACTCAGGGAACTCCATGCCACCTAGTTTCAGCCTAATACATTTCTCCTTCTTGAATTAGCGTCTGTCAGTCACGACCGTCTATATACAGGGTATATTATAAAAGTAGAATTTTTTCTTTACGCAGCTATCCATCAGGTACTTTGCTATTTGCCATTTTTTTTTATCTTTCATGCGCCCTCTGTTTTGCTGGATCAGAAAATTCGTGAAAATACGCTTTTTGCAAAATATGTGCCCTGAGCTGTTTTAACTGTAACGTACCATTTTTTTCTCATCGAAATCCATCCTCAGTGAACTACATGCCCACAACGTTTCAATAATATACGTTTGCTGGTGAAAAACATGTTTGGAAAAGCCGATCCACCCTAACGCTATGCCAGAAGGGGATGCACCATGAAAGCTGAGTACTCCTTCAGCTCAGTAATATCGTGTCACTTATACGTAAATTTCAGCTTTCCATGTCTCACCGTTTTACTCAAGCAAAAATAATGTTATGGAGGGGAAATGAGCAACCGGACATGGAGGGCAAAGAAAGCCAAAAGAGAGCCTAGGAAAGGTCGGGAATTGAACCCTGACCTACAGTTTGCCAGTCAGACATGCTACTACCACACCACCGAACCCAGGACATCTAGCTGATTCTCTGAATGGCATCCTTATCTGTCACAAAATATATTTAAGAAAATCGTTTCCCCTAAGAATATGTACCCCCACGGCATGTACCTCCAAAGTTGGATTTTTTCTGAACTCTGCATCCCAAAAGGTACATGTGTGCCGTATTTCATATTTCTAACTTCTCCAGAAAATGGTTAGAATTAGCGTCAGTCTGTCAGTCACGATCGTCTATATATATTAGATGTATAATCTGAGCAATTAGAAAAAGTAGAGATAGATTAGTGTTAGGTAAGGGTTAGGTAAGGTTAGGTTTGCCCATTGCTAGGTTTGACGTTTTCGGGGTAGCGTTTCTCGTCCAGATCGGATTAACTTTAAGGCAGACACGGTTCCCCTAACGCGGACATGTTTTTCCTTTCTATTTTTTCGGCTGTCCAAGTGCATTCCATTTTCTTTGGGGATAAGGAATCATGGAAGTCTATATGAAATATTCAATCCGAAATGGAAAGTAGAAACCATCACCACATGTTCACATCCATCGTTATCGTACTAGAGACAACAAAAATCGTCCCCGCGATGAGATTGAATTTCTATTCTGTAATAACAGTACAATACATCTTTTCCTTTGCAACAAATTTACAATTCAAATGGACACATTTGGCGCATACACTTCGGATAGGTGATTTTTATGAGCATTACGAGACAACACTCAAATAAACGTCATGTTTCTTCTCCATAGTAACTCTGAAGGTTTGACCACAGTCAGTTGATGTTGGGGACGGGACAGAACGGGATGGCACACAAGCTTAGTTTGGGCTTGACTCGATCTACGGTGCAGGATGGCCCCAAGAGCGAAGTGTCAAAATTGCGGCAATAGTTGTGACTCTCTCCCGTGAGGTTCAGGGACACTCCCAGTTTGAACATCTCTTGCAAACCGAATGCATTCCAAGGTAGACACGGTTCCTCAAACGCGGACACGTTTGTCTCTCCTGCGTATTCCGATCCTTCGACTGTCCACTTGCATTCCATCTTGTCTAACGAAGAAAACCCAGTGGTATTTACAAAATCGTTTCTTAACAAATATATAACAAATGATTAATTTTTATATAACATATAACATATATGTATATAAAATAAATGAACACTTCTTCTGTCCAATCGATCTTTCAGCTGACCCCAAGTTTCTTTTTATCTTTGTCTCATTCCAATTGTTTCATGTTAATATAATTTAGGAACACTGAATTTTGCATTGTTTGAACATGAAACAGGCTAAATGTATTAAAGAACAGCAATAAAGCCACTACGCTGAGAATTTTCTTAAAGCAAAATGTATTTTCTGGAAAAACGAGGTGTTGTATGATGAACATAAGATGATTTCCTATATTATGTGCTTTTGGCCTTGAAACCGAATTCAATGAGGCATATATCATTTGATAGGGTGTCCCTTGCAGGGTAATAAAATATCACATTCACCCTAATCTGAAGGGTTTGAAAAAGAAGAGAGTTATAAAGAAATTAAACTATAGTAGAATTCGTGCCCGAAAGATCTTTTCACAACCCATGGCTCGATAAGAAAATAGTGGAGAAAGAAAAAATTCCACAAAAACTGGGAGAATGCACTGGGCAAATTGGATCATGTGTTGCAATCCGAGCCTGTGGACGTATACCACATCCAACTGTTTTAACTGTCCCCTGATAGCAGAAAAAATTCAATTTTCTCCCAGTTTTTGTGGAATTTTCACTTTCTTAACTCTTTTCTTATCGAGCCATGGATTGTGGATAGATCTTTCGGGCACGGATCCCACCAGAGCTTAATTTCTTCATAGCTTTCAATTAGAGATTGTCAGCTCCCCTGAGCATCGTTAATTCCTTCTTCAGAGTACACTTTGCACTGGTTGCCTTGTTGCAGCATGAGCGTAAGATTTCTCTAGCTAATAGAGTGTGCATTTGTGGTGATTTTGAGAATGACTTAAACTGTGGTTAATTTGAACCTACAACCTTTCAGCTATACTCTTTCAAATTCTTCTAGCTTATTTTGGGTCAAGTGGGATTTCCGAAAAAGATCTTTCTACACTGAAGGGTTGAGTAGGACCATGCCCCTGATGAGGATCCTGCTATTCCTTCAGATCCCAAATGATCCTTTCCTTTCTTTCTTCTCTTTTTGAATTCCATTGTCTTACTTTTTGGCGTTGGTTGTCTTAATTAGCCAGCTGATCACATTACGTTCTCCTATATGTACAGGGCGTCTCAAGCACACTTTAATATATACAAAAAATATGTTACGTAATTCAGAGAGGCACATTGTTCAGTGTGTGAGGAAGCAAGGGTTTGAATTGTATGGTTGACCACCACAGATATTCAAATTGTTCACCGTTAGCATGCAGGCACTGTCGACAGCAGTGAGCAACAGAGCACCAAACTTGTGGACAGGTTTCTGCTGGGATAGCAGCAGAGGACTCCTCAATTTCATGCGATCACGTGAATGGTTGCCTTGCAACAGCAGCATTTTCCCCACCCGTTGATGTGTGAGGTCTATCAGAACATTGCTGGTCCATTACCGTAGTAGCGATGTTCAAGGAGACCATTCACTGTACCATAGCATCAAACATATAATGAATTCCTGAAAGTTTTAGTATATTATGGTGGTATCCTCTGCCGTGTCCTTCAGAATTTGGCGAGTCCCAGGTCTGGGATGTGGTTCTTCCCCCTCATTCCTCTAATATAGGCAGTTGCCGTGAAAGGATTTATATATACAAGTATATTTTTTTTAGGTTTGGCTAAGGACGCCCTCTCGATATATACACATATCCTTGAAATCCGTGTAAGGGCCAAAAGTGAGCAAATACCTTTAGAAAATATGGTTTTTAAGTCTTTAACTTGGATTGTCATGATTATAATTGGCAAAGAACGAATCCGTGCTGCATCTCCGAATCCCTACTGCGCCCTATCATGCAAATTTCCCTTTCTATTGCATGTCTTTCATTACTGAGTATACGTGCATAGCAATCGTGCGTCACGAAATAAAGTAAAAACAGTTTTGACTCATTGAAAAGATGCGTGGGTCCGGGTCTGCTCACTGGGATAGTTGGGACAGAGGGGGATGTCACAGAATTCCCATGTGATATTTGTGTCAGCGACAAAGCACCAGGGTCGCTCCTGCAATGTCGGATTTCTGCAAAAGTTCTGGTGACTAGAGGGAAGTTCCATTTCAAAATCAGTAGTATTGCCCGTGTCTTTATTGAACTTCACTTTGTCGAGTGTGGAATCCCAACGGACACAAGTCCTTCCGGTCACCGTCTTTCTCATCGTCCCTATGTATTCCTTCCCATTTTCAGTCTGTCGGCATTCTGGATATCCCTCCACCACTGAACCTGACAGA
>CAJPEV010001606.1:0-62123 GCA_905338385.1 Darwinula stevensoni
GACATCAGTGAGAGCGATCATGCATAAATTGAATGAAATCTTTTAGTAGCCTTCTTTCTCGAATCGCTCCCTTAACGCGTTTTCCCTCGTTGACACGTACATTCAAGTAACAGGTCTAATACTCAAACGGGAGACAGTTCTGATTTGGTATGAATACGCGTTTAGTGTTCAATAATGTCAATTCTTCCTGGCATTTATTGAATAATTTAATTCACCTTGAGTTCCATTCGTCTCCTTTTTTATTACAAATCTCTCTTTGTCAAAAGGAAAAGTGAATTGCGGAAGAATTGAACAATAGAGTGCTCTCAAGTCAGTTTTAGCCCTTTTATGATAGTTTAAGCCAGATCTTAATATTTGGTGGCAAAAATAAATGTTATTGGAACATTCATCCTTCTTCCCCTGCAGGTCACAATCCGATCTCCGAATTTCCTCCTGGACTGTTTGAGAACATGACGAATTTGACGAATGTCGATGCCTCCCATTGCAATCTGGGACCGATTTTGTCCAACGGTTCCTTGTCATTCCAGAGCGAAGTCTTGACTGAGGTTGACCTCCAGCAGAACAACATTGTCAGATTGGAGCCTGGAGCCATTGCAGGTTCGATCCCTGTGCATTCTGCTCTAAGGCGGCATCCAGATAACTCACTATGAGTTGATCAGACTTTGGGCTTAGAATGTCGACTTCAGCGCATTTTTTCAATTGTTGAGATATGTTCGAATGTAAGTTTGGCTTTTAAAAGAGTACGTTTGACTCACGGCGTTGAGGGTGTCGTTCTGCGAGGCTCTGCCGTGCTTAGATATTAGTCAGTTCGATTCCTCAAAACAGGCTGGACTCGTGAATCCTCTCCGTCCTTTTTGGGAGTAGCAGTAGGGCTTTAATTAAATATGGCTTGATGCTGAGCAGCTCAGTGAGATGGAGAAAAATGGAAAATGAAATATATGAAAGTAACCTGGTCCGCTCGCGTTAATTTTGATGCGTCTTTTGAAAAATTGAATGAAAAATGTGTAATTTGGTTGTAAGAATCAAATCTAACCTACTTGCCATCGTGTCGGTGAAGAGGAAACGTTTAGGAAGTGATGCGAGCGATACGTTGTTTCTTGTCATGAAGGTGTCCCTATACATCATAGGGGAAAATAAGCATGTTCTGAAGCAATTCAAACTGCGGTTCCCAATTTCAGGTCTCGCAGGTAGTACATGGGTGTATCTTAGCGACAACAATATCACAGACTTGACGGAAGACTCCTTCTTGCCCATACTTGAGGCCATTTCCCAGGGGGGAGATGGGCAGCTTATTCTTCAGGGTGAGTCTCACGGTTGTCCGCTATGCTTGCAATCCCATTCGCGCTGTCTCGTCCTTCTTGAAAAATTGCGACCTTTTCTCTTTGTCTCTCCGTATTACAGGGAACCCAATCCAGTGTGATCCCTGGCTAGTACTCCATCCGGACTCCGAGAAGTTCATGCAGACGCTGCAGGGTGTAGATTGCGGGTTAGAAACTTTTAAACTTCTCTCCAGAATAGTCCTGAAGTTTCCGCGGCTAAAGATGTTTCCTTCGAGAATTTTTGATCGAGTGCACAGATGAACTCATGAGATTAGGTTCATTCCACTCAGAGTACTACTTTCCATCGTGTAATCTTGGTTTGGGTTTCCAGAAGGGCTTTCAAGGGACCGTTGGAAGAGTATGGTAGACCTTAAGTCGATCTCAAGAAAGTCGCAATTCTAGGAAGAACTTAGACTATATCTTCTCTCTTAAGTATTCTGCCTATTGGCAGGTCCTAGGCATCCATATTTTCCATTCCAATCTGTTCTCCGTCCTTCTCTTCATTTTCACGAACGACCCTTCCTTCAGTTCCTCCAGCATGCCAATTCTTTTCCTTCCTCTAGGTCTTTTCCTTTCCATTCTTCCTTCTATCACTTCCTGCAACAACCATTCTCCGCGTAGAATGTGTCCAATCAAGTTCTTCTTTCTTCTCGCAATCATTTTCACTAGTCCTCTTTTTTTCCCCCAACAACTTCCATTACTTCTTCATTTGTTCTTCGATGTATCCATCTTATTCTCTCCATTCTTCTCCACACCCACATTTCAAAAGCCTCTAACCTTCTGATGTCTTCCTTCCTCAAAGTCCATGCTTCGGACCCATATAAAGCCTTATAAAAAATATCATATTTTTCTTTACCTCTTGGTTCATCTTCTTTGTTAATAACTCCTTTCTCTTGCTAAAAGCATCATTTGCCATTCCTATTCTTGCTCTGATCTCCACCTCACACTTTCCATCATCTATGATCAAAGCTCCTAAGTACTTAGGTACTCCTAAGTACGAACTCCTGTTTCACTTTCTGGCCGTCAATCACAATGTTAATTATTCCTCCTCCTTTCCTAGACATCTTCATCACCTTTGTCTTCTTCCCATTGATCTTCATATCAAACTTCTTGGCCACCGCGTTTAACCCATCCATCAACTTCTGAAGTCCTTGTTCTGTGCTCGTCACCATACCTTGGTCATCTGCAAACCATATATCCTTCAACAGCTTCCCCCCGACTTTCGCACCTTCCTCAATCCCTTCCATAGCCTCATTCATCATCTTCTCTGCATAAATCAAAAACAAAATTGGAGATGAAGGGCATCCTTGTCTAACTCTTCTGCCAAGCCCGCATGGTTCCGATTCGCCATGCGTTATTCTAACTACTGCCTCTTGGTCTAAGTACAGCTTGTTGATTAATCTCCTGTCCCTCCAATCAACTCCGATTTCCTTCAGTATCTCCAATATCTTCACCCAGAAGAAAAAGAAGACCTCGTACAAAGTGGAGTGATTACGTCGCTCGGCTTTGTCACGAGAGGCTCGGCATCCCACCAGCCGAGCTTGAGTCTGTTTCTCAGGATCGAGATCACTGGAGGACGCTCCTGGGAATGCTCGAACCGCGACCCCATTAAGTTGGGAAAAGCCGCCAAGGAAATGTATGTATCAGGTTGTAAAGGTGAAATTTAGACATTTCGATTTTTTCTAGAAAAATCTGGAAAATGTTAGAACAATACTGAAGGAAATCGGAGTTGATTGGAGGGACAGGAGATTAATCAACAAGCTGTACTTAGACCAAGAGGCAGTAGTTAGAATAACGCATGGCGAATCGGAACCATGTGGGCGTGAGTGTTTATCGTGAACCTACAACAGATACATTGACGCAAGACTGCACTCTAGTCATTGTTGAGTTAATTGTCAATAAATTATTTTCTGGAAAATGTCTAAATTTCACCTTTACAACCTGATATGTAATGTATGTATGAGGTGCAGGATGACAAAGTGGAGCCTCGTTCTGAGGCCATACAGCCACGGGATAGTAGTGGACAGGGGAGGTCCACTATTTCCCAAGATGGCTAACCCAGGCATATAGTAGTTGACCACCCCATATGTATTGAAACGAGGCATTAAATCTTATGACTTTCGATTCTAACATGATCTGTGGCGAGTCATTTCAGTAACTGATATAGAAAATTGACGCAACGAAACCAAATTACCTACATTCAATGAGTTTTTTGTGAGACACGTGCTGAAGTTTGAAAACTTGTGAATGCTGCACTTTCGGGAGGGAAATTAAGAGGAAAAACTTAGAGCCTACAAAAGATCCTAGATGTCGCTAACTTTCTGTTAACCCTTGAGGGGAACATTACTTATTAATGCTAACATAAGGGAATATTGTAACTGAAGCTTTTTCTGCATCTTATAGCAGTAAAACTTAGGAGTGGTCCACTACTACCGGGTGGTCAACTACACCCCTGGTTACCCTATACTCCTACCGCAAAGAACATCCCAAGCAACACCCTTTCTGGATGCTGAGTCATCCAGGTGTGGAATGCAAGGGTGTTTACCATCCTATGGAAGGCTAGACACACCTCACATGTAATTGAACTCGAAAGGTACATAGAAAGAAATCAATGTGTCAAATGACGCACAAAAGTGGGTCCAGGATCGTCTGGGTGACACGGAATAATGTGTTATGAGTTTTGACCTACTGAAACATGTCATTACTTCATCTTACTTCATCAGTATAAACAAATGTGTCCAGCCTGATGACACGTTATTCCGTGTCCCCAGATCATAATCCAGACGTATCACTGGACACACATTGTAGTGTGTCATGGGACACAATTGCTCGTGTCCGTTGGGAAAATCTCTCCTCTAGTGTGTTATTTGACATCTTACTGCATCTGTAGACGCGTTGAAATGTGTCAACGCTTCTGACACATTTTACCACAACCGATATGAAGAATTCTCTCATGACAGATATACGCTCGTCAAATGACACAATATATAGTGTCATTTTCCTCTGTGTAGTAAATATAAAAGAAGATGATACAGTCGACTGGCCGGTTGTGGAAAGTAGAATGATCCTTCCACGGACCTCCAGGCAAGAATTTCCTAGCTCATTCCGGAGCAAGGTTACATCATCAGAGAAATGTTAAATGGAATTCGATTTTCTTCTCCAAAGATGTATGTGAGAAACCATAGGGAACCGTGTCAAAGGGACAGGAGACTTATCTCAGTTGTATCCGGGAAGTGGCTCAAGTGAGCGAATGATTAGCCGGCCACCTCACAAGTGACTCACAAGTGTGAGTTGGCCTGCCAATCGTTCGCCAAGAAAATGGGCCAACTCACCCAGCTATGGCCCGAAGATAAACTAACGACATTTTTTGACTGGGTTGCACCTCTACCGTCAGGACACGGGACCTTCCTTCCCTGTCGATGTTCGAAATGCATTCCCGTAGCTCCTCGGAATTAGCCTTCTTAATGTTGTACGAAAGCGGACCGGACTTTGTCGTGCAAGAGACAGACTTCTTGGCCCCAAAGTTCAGGTCTCTTCCACTTCATTGAAGCTCTCAGTTTTTGAGATGGTTCGCAGAATCTCTCGGCATTGATGGTTTTCTTGTTATCCATAATATCAAACATCAGTGTTCCTTTGTGATCCCATGATATTTGTGGTCGAGCTCTCAGAGATGCACTTCGGACGAGAAGAGGAACGACTCCATCCCCTAGACTGTTCATTGGTTTCCGCAAGAAAATACGGTAACCTAGCTCGTCGCCATTCATGTGTACTATTGTCACGGGCGACGAGACTCGAGGAGAGGACATCAGGACAGCCTTAATTTTCTCAGTTGCCGCGGTGAATCAGTTGTCAAACCTGTTTATGTATTTTTTTTCTTTTTCATCGTTATACACGGTCTTTGGAAATCGGCACCGACAAATGCAAAATCGGCCGATTCTGTCATACCGGCGGTTGACGAACATCGGTACAGCCATGCAATAAGCAACGTCTGTGTAAAAAATGTGGTTGGGTTCACCTTAAGTGGCTTTCCCCCTCGGCAAGTTGAAAATCATACTAAACAACTTAAGCCTCCATACTTGAGAGACAGGAATATAGAGAGGGACATTAACCAATATAGGTTTCCAAATCAAAGGAGTATAAGAACAGTCCACTTTCGCAGCATGCACCTGATGAGATGAAGCCGAGGACTGAAACTAAAGATTTAAACATTTTCACGGTCGTCCTCTCTCCTCTCCTTACCCAATTCCTGTCTCTGATCCCACTTTTTTTTATCCCCCCCCCCCCTTCCCTTCGTCAGTCCCAGCATTTCCAGAATTTGATCGTGACAGAAATAGCAAGCCCATGCGAGTCACGCTGCCTCCTTTCCTGCCCGGGCGGACTGTATTGTACTGCACTCGCCTCATTCCAATTGAACATTTTCCCTTTCAAATCATTTACCGATACATCGCGATGGTTGGAAAAACAATCGATACCTCCAACCATCCAAAGTGGTATCAATGCATCGATCTATCATGACAGCCCTAATTATTACCAATCTGGCTTCGTCATATGACAGATTGCCGCTTTCGATTTAATTTTCTTAAACTTTACGTTAATCCAGGGTCAAGTCGTCCGTATTTTTTTACATTTTCTTTTGTTTTGAGGTATGTACGAATGTTGACGGACCGACTAAGCTCTCTAGCATTCATGAAGCGTGGGTTAGAATGATGAAAATGATGTTAGTATCAAATGAGCAACAAAATTGTCATGCCTAATGCTTCCAAATTTGATTTGAAAAAAATTGTTTCCACTCGACTCGTGTTCTAGTACGTGAGTGAAACTTACCGGATCGTTTTCACCGAAAAAGAAAAAAATTATGCATTAAAGGGTTAGTGGTTAAGGAAGTGGGTCATAGAAGACAGATGGTGTTTTCTCTTTATGCAGCAAAGGGAACGGAAGTCTGGGTGTGCTTTAACAAATTGCCAAAGAGGGAGAGGGCGTGGTTTTTCCCTTTGACAACTGATTTGATGAAAGAATATATGGTCAACGATAGGGAATTAATTTCCACTGAATTGGCCAAAGTTTTCGATATAAAATGAGTAACGAAAGGAGAACCACACTTTCTTTGTCTCTTTCATATGGCCTTCACAGTAGCAAGGCCATCAAATATGAGTTGTTCATGATAGTCTCTTCCATTGTTAAGGATATATATTCGTTGAAGTGCGAGAGCATGTCTTGCATGAAAGGAGTCCCGTAAAATGGAAGAGGACGGAACAAACCGTCATGCTAATTTTCTTGGAATCTCTTTCCCATTCCTGTAATTGAATATGAATTCGGTCCATTCCAATAGTTCCGAGATGGAATTTATTCAGAGGAAATAAACAACTCTAGAGAAACATGTGCTTTGCGATGTGATCACGCACAAATTGCTTATACTTCTGCGGAAATGTATTTTATCCAACGTTCCTGGATTCACCCTCTGATATCGCTGTCTCTTTAGGGCCACGGCTGGCGAGAGTATGTCGATTGGCTCAAGAAGGTATTCCATCATATGAACCACCTCCTAGGATTAATCTAATTGAAAATACAGATTGTTCTAGAATATGTAAAGAGTTTATCTTCGTAAATGAATGCCGAAAATTCTCATAATAAGATAATCCTTGAGCAATGAACATTATGAACAATTTAGGAGAAGCGAAGAAATGATGGCCACCACACATGAAAGCACACGTTGCTGGATCAAAAATCTGGAACAGAATAAAATGAATACATTGAGAAAGGAGGAATGTTTTGAATTTACTTGTCAAAACGAATGAAGGCTTAATTAATGTCTTCTTGAAAAAGTCCCAAGGAAATGTTGTGTTCCCTATTGCAACAATGTGTGTAGAACATGCAATAAAAAGTTCCACCTATTTGCGATTCCAAAATTTCGCAAAATGCATTTCTGCATTATGGACAGTGTTAGACTTCCCTCCCTTTTGGGGAGTTCGAACCACAGAACTCGTCTTTTTGTTAGGGAAATTCATTTTCATGAAATGTACTGCTTCTGTTTCCTCACAGGCAGGTGCATCATACGAGATAACATAACAGTGGACTACTATTTGTAGAAAACTGCCAATATCCTTCCATTTATGCAATTTTAAAACCATGGAATACTAAGGTACAAAAGTATTTGCCCCCAGGATTTCAAGTATTTCTTAGGGTGGATGGGATGAATATCAAAAACAAATCTAATCACAGATAAGGCATGGGACAAGGTACAAAAGTATCACAAGTAATAGTTGATCCTCTCTCTCTCTCTCTCTTCGAGTCAATGAAGGCCGAAACATTGCGTTTTCATCGATCTTGTTCCATGCAATTAAAAGTGGCCAAGACGATTCTGTCGCATTTTTTATGATTAAATCTGTCTAGTTCGTCGAAATATGATGGTTTTACATCTTAATACGCTGTTTGCGGACGGACCAGAGGTGCTTGATTGACGCCGTGCTGACGTCTGGACTGATCAACGGCCAATCATGGTTTTGGATACTTCCTCAAGTATACACTGCTTCGTCACTCCCCACATTACGAAAATACTTGGCCAAACAGTGGCCCTTTCTTGGCAATATCTGAAGATCGTCGGCATTGGCAGGCATGCTTGGGTCATTCCTGTCTCTTGCTTGGCTATCCATTTTTAGGCACTTCCTTTGCGGATAGGGCCATTCATGGATTCAAACATTGGCAAACAAAGCAGGCCCATCATGCCACTAGGCTGCTTTCCCATTATTGGCGTAACATTGGCAAAAGACTCACGCCCAATTAAAGCTCCAGGTTGGTTTTGCAATTAACTACGGCAAATATCGTATGCAGGCTATATTGTGTCGCCAATACAGCCTTTTGGGGAAACAATGTCTCCCTAATATTGCCTTGCCATCATCAATCCTATATCGAACGGTTAGGTCGTTTCAATGTGCCACAGTTGCACCTGAAAGTATCTGAAAAATAAAGGGCTCGTGTAGGTCACTAGACGGCAGCAGTGTTCTCGCTTTCCACCCAATACCTAAAAGTGCCCTTTCTCCCTTCCCTAGATTCGTTCTTCGCAGCAGTACAAAGTATCTCATCATATATTTTGTCATGTCTCATAAAGTCCTTCAATCGGAGACGTCATTTCTTCATGTATTATCTCCATATTCGAGGCAGATTCATGGAGTTCAGGAATTAATCAAGCTAATATTGTCTAGAAGAACCCCGTCTGTGCGAGAAATTTTCAATCATGTGTAGCCTCAGAACATTAGAACGATGTTTTCCTAGCGGGGAACTCCATCCATTTCCCACATTTTCGGACAATTAACTACGATATGAGATCATGTTAACATGAGAGTGGAGCATCATCTCAGAGATATGCTTCCATAAATTTGGCCTATGCAAGGGGAAGGACTTTGTACCTTAGTGTTCCTACATATACAGTATATTTTGATCGATTTTATCCTGGTTGGTTATTTATATTAGTTATCTGCTTCAAAAGTGCACAGTAGTTGTGTTTTCGCACTCTGCTGGTTTATGGTAGCTGCACTGTGCTGGTAGCTAGACCATGTAAGGCCAACACCTTCCTACAATTTCCAAAAGAGTGAGATTCCTCTCTCCAGCAGGGGAAACAATTCCTTAGAGAAATACGCAGTATTTGAGTAGGAGTGAGAGGGATCAAAAGGAAAACCGAGTGCTTGTGTACACATTAGATACAGCCTATTCCATGAATTGCCAAAGAACCAGTTAAGGTGTTCACGCATTAGGCAAGGCTTGATTCATTTCATTTCGTATCCTTGTGAATGAGTGCTTCAAGTGAAAACACCTTAGGAAACTGACTACTCAATTACGAAAAACAGCTTAATTCAGTGGGAACACCAGATGCCTATTGTTAAAGAAGTATATACTTTTTGCTTTCTACCTAATGACTGTCGCCTTTGCCATCTGGAGAAATTCGGGTCTCCACTTAACCGCAAGATTCAAGCTATCCAAGGATCATGTCTCCCATATCATGTTCATTTGGACTTAATATACCTTCGACGTAGATTAAATGCGGTTACTTATATTCACCACAACTGTCGTGCTTCATTTTTCTAATTTTGCTTCCTATCTGTCCTGGACAGATACTCCTGAACCTGAATTTCTTCTTCGGATTTGAAATTTCTGGCTTCAAATCTGACTATGAGAGAGAAGCATAATCAAATTGGAAACACCTGAGAAATAGAAAGAGGAGCGCTGAGCAGGAGGGCATAGACCTTCATTCTGAATTCATCGACATGCTTTCCTCGATCCAATCAACAAACCTGATGGAAAGAAAATATAGTATTAATGGGTCATCAATATTAGTACATGTCATAATTTTAAGCTTGGAGCCTTCTTTCAATTTTGAGAAAAAGGAGCACTTCATATGTTGTAGATCACTTTTTAAGTCTAACAGCAATTAAGACATGCTATAAAGTGTTAAACTGCCATTATATTCAACATTTTCTATCATATATGTATATATAATTTTTTTTTGGAGGGAAGATGAAATGAGGTTAACAAATTGGATTAATTTCTATATTTTCCTCATATCGAGAAGTTTTAAAATAGAATATCCTTATCCATTTTGACATGTTATTTTAAACTGCAAGTTTTTTTTTACAATATTAACTCAAATAAAACTAATTTTAATTACATTATTAATAATACATTCCATAAAAGTATCAGCTTGTTAACTTGTTGATACTTATTTTGCCTGTTCATTCATGGTGGATAACTTCTCAGTTCCTTTTTCAAAAAATATGGAAAATTCTAAGAATCCCAGTGGTGGCTAATTCACGAAGAAAGAAAGCGAAGAAGGAAAAAGGGATCCAAAAACGATTGAAATATAAATAAAGGCAATCGAAGAGATTGCCTTAATAGTCAGATCCAAGAGAGAGCACTAAAAGGTTAGCAAAAAGAAGTGTAAAAATTAATTGATCAATTAACACAATATATTGTTCATGCAAGGTTTTTGACCATGACAATAAATATGAGATCTCTCTCACCTCCACACGATGTCTCATTCATGGTTGGGTGATTCGGTAAACTGCATATTATATATGTGCATGAGGAATCAAATCAGATCCCAAGTACTAATATATTATGAAGGAAAACGTACTCGCATTTTCAATCAATTATATTTGAAAAAGTATTCATGCCCGTACTTAGAAACCATAATAATACTGGAAATAAATAAGTAGCTCACCACTTCAGCATTTTGAAAATAATAATATAAGTTATTCGAATATATATGGTTATTCATGTGAAACTGCTGCGAAGTAAATTCGTCAAACCATGTTATTTCTAAACGAAAAAATGCCATTTCATCCTTTCCAGCACATGACATATCCAACATATCTAAACAAAATAAGCTGCATGGGAATAAGAATAAGGCATGTCTCACTTGTTGACTCTAGTGAATATGCCATACTGTCCTGGATGGTAATCTGAGCACTTCTGTGTTGAAAATATGTAGATGTGACTGACGATTCCTTCAACAAACCACCGGCGTTTCACCCCACGATCAGAGGTGAAAACCATTGGACCTCCCGAATCCCCAGGACACACCGTCTTATACTCTAGATAACAAGAAATGAAAGTCATCTTTATATCCACGATTCGTGAAGTCGAAGTCATGACAGACACTTTATTACAACACTTGCAGAAAATATCGGAAAGTTACCAGTGATCGAAACAGTTGTCATATAATGCAAGAAAAACAAGTATATCATATCAGGTTTCGTAGCGGAAATCATACACTGCTAACATGCTTTCGAAAAATTCAGGCCTAAGTGAAAAAATGAGAATGCGCCAAAGAGGGAATCCCCATGTAGAGCGGAAAGTATGCCTCCTCTTTGCTTACGTATAAATAATCTTACTGACGGAATGTCTTTTCCCGGTTAATTTAGGCAATTTTTTGTGTATTCCCATGAGCACTTCCGTTTCATGCGGAGATACATCCCAGGGGTTGCGCTAGGTTTCTTGCCGTAGGGGTCCCCAGGACCTTCATATCTAATATTGATAGATCCCCTGATAATTCAGGAGGTTACTTTCCAAGCGAAGCACATGGGAATCTTGAAGGGTTCCCCTAAAAGGAAAAGTCCAACAATCCATGTGTATTTGCCGACTTAACAGAACAGAGCAATATGATATTTCATCCAGCTGTCTTGGGCCTTCTGCCTGTGCGTCCCGGGGGTCCCAGGACCCCCAGGATGTATGGACAGGAGGCCATGGCAAGAATCCTAGCGCAACCCCTGCATCCAATCAATTTCCTGTTCGAAGTCTTCTTCCTTCCATTCGAAATACTGCATTAAAAATCCTACTCCGTAATCACTTCGTGACTTTCACTCCTCAATTCATGAAATTTTGAAGCGGGTCAGATGAAGAAAAATTGCACGATAAGTTCAGCATATGAAAAACCCACGAAACCCGCAACACAACGTACTGCAACCCACAACTAGGTACACATCTAGCATTCACTGTCTCCTATAACACTAAAATAGTCTTCTTCAGCGCACCCTAATCATCCCTTCTTTAAATAAACCAGAGCTGCAATTACTACGTCATTCTCTAACTGTCAAGGTCTTTCATATAGGCCATTGTTCTTGATCGTTTTCCAATCAGGTTCGCGGGGAGAGGAGGTTGAATGCGGAGTTTTAGGCTGGAGCTCGGCAGCCCTGTCTACGTTGCCAAGAGCAGCTTCTCTTTCGAATAGTCTACTATTGATCCGTCATCCGTGAGGGCTGGAAGGGAATTGAAACAATTTAGTTGGGGACTAGCACATTGATCCAGCCAAAAAGTCATCGGTATTTCTTTTTTATGTCATATTCCCAAAGTACCTATGGTAATTGCAGATAATGGTCGCGACTCGTTCTCGTCTGTCTCTCCTCTCGAAAAGTGAGTGTACGAAGAGATAGGGTTCTCACCAGAAGGATATACAGGTATATGTTCTTATTTTTTTCCTGAAGAAAAAGCAGTGGGACACCGGAACACTGAGTTGCACCAGGGACTTTGAAGAATTCTTTAGATGTTTTCATTAAAAAAATTAAGAAAAAAAATTATTGTGAAGCAGGGCCAACTATACATTTTCATCAATGTCATCACCAGTTGAGACACTTGTGCCAACGTCGGGGAAGTATCTTTAGTCCCTCTTTGAACTATGTTTCCGGGGCAGAGCGAACCCACTGTTGAATCGCCGAGTCGAAGCCATATAGATTTGGAACCTTCGACCTTTGGTTGATTCATGGCGCCAAAGAGTCAGGAAACTTACGAGTCCAGATCTTGCGAGTACGGAGGGTGTTGCAGAACCTCGAGCCCAGATCGTCAATGGCATTCGATTGCTTGCCGGCTGGTATGCGGTTTCGCATCGTCATGTTGTTGCAGAATTCGTTCACTGAATTTATTACTGTATTTCCTACTTGTTGGCACCTTTAAGCTTTGACAGGATGTTCAGTGACCCAAAGAAGTGACGCAATGTTAAGAGCTTTGGGACGCTTTTGGCTTTAAAATAGGCTAGAAGACGACAATCAGAAAAGTTATTTTGTCTTATGATAGCTGTGGTTTTAGGCTATGCAGAGATGGTAGTCTCGTGTCGGTAGCTCTCATCAGGAAAATATTAACATTCAAAGTTTCTCAATCCATTCCACCAGTTTCATGGCTCATGCCCTCGCTAACAAAAATGACAACTTTAATGATGAATAATGCTAAAAATGATTTTCATTTAATATTCAATATTAGGCGTAGCCATCCTTGGAATTGAACATTGCGCTGCATTCAACACAACAAAGATCAATTGTCTGGGGTTTGACGGGCTCATTCGGAAGTGCAAAGCGCCTGGTAAAAGCATTTAATTTCAGCAGTCAAGTTTGTCAGAAAAACCTAATTATTTGGGACCGGACGACGGTCCTAGCCGTCGACTGGATATGTCGCATGGATGGCGGCATGGAAGTCGAACTGTACACCAGAATCGTAGATATTTACGTTTTCACCACAGTCGATTATAACGAAATGGGACAAGGCTTCATCTTCCAGTAGGACAATGATCCCAAACACACGTATCGCAAGGGCGCGTCAAGAGTTCGAAGGTTGTAGGTTGGTGTTGGCCTGGCCTGAGCAGTCTCCTGACGTTTACCATATCGAAAACCTCCGGTCCCTCTTAAACGACACCCTTTGATCGTACGAAAGTGAACCCAAAAATATCCCCGAAGTTTGGCAACGAGTATAAACCAAATGGCCCATGCCTAAAAGAGTAGCTGCAGCGTTGAAATCCAAGGGTGGCTACATTAAAGTCTATCAAATCTATTAAATGAAGTTTATTTTGTTCTATTAATGTTGTCATTTTTGCTAGTGAGTGCATGAGCCAAGAAACTGGTGGAATGGATTGAGAAACTTTGAAAGTTAATATTTTCCTGATGGGAAGAGCTATCGACAAGCGACTATCATCTCTGCATAGCCTAAAACTACAGCTATCATATGACGCAAGAACATGTTTGATTGTTGCCTTCTAGCCGATTTTAAAGCCAAAAGCGTCTCACAGCTCTGAACATAGTGCCACTTCTTTGGGTCACTGCACATGTAATATTCACAGGTGATACTTTGTCCCTCCGGAAGCAATTAAAGAAGAATGCTCTCTGTGTCCCAGAAGATGGTCGCCACAGGCTTAGTTGCGCCTGGTGCTATTTCCGTCATCATGGATGTAGGACTGTCGACATGCTTCCACTTGTAGGGTGAGGTGGGGCAAAAGTAACAATGGGGTAATTGTAACAATGCTTTATCTTTTTGCAAGTACATCAGATACAATTTCCCTCTTTTGTGTCCATAACATGTCAATCATCATCCTTTGATAAAATATATTTTGAGCTTCTCTGGGATTTCCTAAGAATGTGTTTATTTTAATTTTGCACGCCTTGATGAAGAAATTAATAATCCAAATTTTTTATCTTTTGTTGCAATTTCGTATTTCTTCCCAACTAATGAAGTCTTAAATGTAAAACTGTTACATTATCTGTCTGATCTTCATATCGACCTCATGATCTCAAAATTAGAGGAGGAAGGTTGCTCCTTCAAGGTTTGGAGAAATTCTCACTCATGAAGATGTGCTTGAGCGCATGAAATCCAAAAAGAAATGAATCAGAAGAAACTAAGAAGTGAAACGAATGAAAGATTGAAATGAAATGGAATGAAAAAAGATATGAAGGAATCACAAAAATTGTCAATGGATTTCTGTTAAGTTTATAATGTTCGACTGAGTCTAATGAAGAGCTTTCTTTTTAGTTATTGTCTGTGTCAAAGTATCGTCCAGAAGTTCAATAAAAGTCATTAGGTTATGATCTGTGAAAATAATATTTCTCTTTGTTGATAGGTTCCTGTGAGAGGCATGACTTTTATTGGCGTTCACCATAAGCAAACAGGATTGCAGGTTTTGAACTAATTTTGAGGAAGATAATTTAGAAGAAAGAAGAAAAGGAAAAACAAAGAAATTAGTACAAAATAGGTGGATGAGAGGACTTTTACTTTCTTTTTTTTTCATTATCGTGGGTTTCTCATCGATCGTTTCTCGTCGCACAAGGTTTGAGAGTGCGGTTTGTTGGAAGTTTGCCGAAGATTTTGAACCAGGGCAAGGTCGTGACAAGGACTTGAAAGGATTGTCCATTTTTCTCCCCTTATCTCCCTGTCGACTTCGACGTATTTTATCAGGTTTTTCCCTTTTCTCATCCCTTCATTCGCTTGCAGAAAACCCTGAGGATGGGGACTTTTGAGTCCTCGAAACGTCACTTTCCTTCTTAAGAATCAGTTCATTGGTTCGAGGTGGCTCTGTCGGCATTATCTCGTTCGATTTAAATTCTGGGGTCTGCTTATTCTTGGTCTGCGTGTGCGAGGAACTTGCTAGGATCCAACGCGGCCTTCAAGCCACGCGATCGGCAATTCGCGACTCGTTACGGGCAACTGGCTGAGGGCAACTGGTTCGCACCGGTGGGGCCGGCGAAGCAGTCGCGTAGACGGTCGCGCTGGGTTCTGTTTTCGAGCGTGCAGCCGAGAATATTTCAATTCCAGTAGCATGAAGGTATTCCATTCACGCATGCTGCCGTGGTGGCAAACCCCACTGAAAGAGACGAAAAGGGGCAGAAATGGAGCTGGGACACATGATCGCACCGTCGCGTGATCCTCTTAAAAGCGTCACGAAGCCGAAGGCTGGTATGGGAAGAGAACGAGAGAGGGTTTGGACGGAAAACAGAAAAAGAAGTTCTTTTCTGGTGACCTCATTAAAAAACACCAGACGAACCCCGCCTGCACGCTCGAATTGAAGCACGCAAAGCAAATAAGAGAAAAGTAACGAACCAGGAAAACCTCGCGCCGTCTGTGGGAATTTCCCGAACCCTCAATCACAAACAGGCAGCCTCCTCGGCCCCACCTCAACGTGTGAGAACAAGCACCCATCCCATCGCAGGCAGGTACAGGCGGTCGCGTCCATCCTCCCTGCCGACCATCCTCCCGGCCGTCCATCCTCCATCCCCTAGGCAGGGACAGGCGGTCGCGTCGTCCTTCCATCCTCCATCCTCTAACAAGACTTCCGTCAGAGCGATCTCGTCCGGACAGGCTGACGTCTCGCGTGCGGGCACGAGACCCCCTGCTTCCCGAGTCATTCGTCCCCGCCTGACAGCCCGCGTGCAGGGCCGAGAGGGGAAGCGGCCTCGTGGACGCAAGGGCCGACCGATTCCGCCTCCTTGGGTCGCAGCGGTGGGAGTCCTGCTGATGCGAGGCGAGGCGCATCTGCGAAGCCCGGTTCGACTGGAGTGATTGTCTTAATTAACTTGTGTTAATTAATTACTTACTAATTATGAGACAGGTTCGATTTAATCTCCATCGCCTCCTCATCTTGGAATGAAATGTCAGATATGAAATAATGATGACCGGTGGCAAATGCAATATGTACAAGAGTAGGGAATAAAATATAAAAGAAGCACAGAAAAAGCATTAATATTCGAGTGAATAAAAAANCATCTCCAGATGCATACCCTGGCACAAACTATGCTGTGTCAGAGAATGGATGGATGAATTCACACATCTTTTTGGAATGGTTCAAGAATCAGTTTGTTCCCCATGTGAAGAACATCATTGGAGAAGGAAAAAAGGCAGTCCTTTTGTACGATGGTCACGTTTCTCACGTGACAATCGAGCTCATCTTGTGTGCCATGGAAGCCGACATTGTTCTGGTGAAACTTCCGCCACATACTTCTCATATTCTCCAGCCTCTGGATAAAGGGGTTTTTGGGCCCCTGAAAACCGCATGGGATCACCAGTTGGTATCATGGGGCCGCATAAGCCTTGCAGGGGGAATGCCAAAAGCTGAGTTTGCAAAGCAACTAGGAAGTGTTTGGCGGAAGATAGGTGCTTCTCATATCAAGGCTGGCTACCGGGGAACAGGGATCTTTGATTCGACCCCATCTCTCTGCAACCAAAATGCCATTGCGAAGTCAGCATTCCATCCTGGAAATTTGGCAATTGCTAATAATTTAGTGCCTCCAGTTGACAATTCTACATTCAACCTCGAGGCGTCACTAAGGGAACGAAATCAGCAGTCATTCCCAGAGGATGCAGGAGAGAGGTCAACTTTGGAGGAACGAGGTGATACGTCAAAGTTGCACAGTGCAAATGCACATAGGCTTCCAAGAACAAAGCAGGCTCAGCCATGCATGTCCTTTGAGGACCTCTTACTTCAGAAAATTCAGAAGACGGATGCACCGGCTGAAAGAGGAGGAAGGTTGCTCCTTCAAGGTTTGGAGAAATTCTCACTCATTAAGATGTGCTTGAGCGCATGAAATCCAAAAAGAAATGAATCAGAAGAAACTAAGAATTGAAACGAATGAAAGATTCAAATAAAATGAAATGGAATGAAAAAAGATAGGAAGGAATCGCAAGAATTGTCAATGGATTTGTTAAGTTTATAATGTTCGACAGAGTCTAATGAAGAGCTTTCTTTTCAGTTATTGTCTGTGTCAAAGTATCGTGCAGAAGTTCAATAAAAGTCATTAGGTTATGATCTGTGAAAATAATATTTCTCTGTTGATAGGTTCCTGTGAGAGGCATGACTTTTATTGATGTTCACCATAAGCAAACAGGATTGCAGGTTTTGAACTAGTTTTGAGGAAGATAATTTAGAAGAAAGAAAAAAAGGAAAAACAAAGAAATTAGTACAAGATAGGTGGATGAGAGGACTTTTACTTTCTTTTTTTTATTCCCATAGAAAGAGAATTCCTGCAAGCTTAAAATTCAGCAGATAATGTTTTCACCTGCTTCAGTATTATAAGCTATTGTTGCTTCATTATTAGCCCATTTTTGCTGAAAATTTCCTCAAATCATCCACATAATGTGGAGTACATTTACAGTCCCGCCTTTTGCTTCTCAGTGCTATCAAACAGCACCTGTACAGCATTGTTACTTTTGCTCCATGGTATGTTACTTTTACCCCATTTCATAGGGCAAAAGTAACATGAAAATGCGCTTTTAAAAAGAGATTTCCTAAGGATCCAATTCAGATTTAAGTTCTGAAAGTCATTTGAATCTCTTGTTCACTGTTTGAAGAGGGTAGAAATCAATTTTTGTGGCAATGCTTTTGCTAATATTTTTTACATCATCCTGCAAAGTACAATTACGTCTTTTTCAGATTACTTTTGCCCCACCTCACCCTACTTCCGTTTTGTGCCTGGTTCGTGGAAATGGAAGAAAGGTCATGGCCAGTAAAATAGGTTCTTAAACAAATCCATCCACAATACTCTTGTGGAGGCGAAGCAGTTCATCAATCGTCTACATCCGATGCGCCTTCAAATCCTCTGTTGACATGTATTTCCTAGCCTATTTTTATCATGCAGAATAACATTAATTGAAGAAGCTGAGATTCCGGCTGTGAGAAGAAGCTCCTGGAGAATGATTCATCAGTTCTTCGAGAAAAATCGTTCAACAGCTGCAAAGTTTTCTATAATGGTGGTGCTTCCTCCACCAGATTGTAGCATATCTTAATCTTCATCACTGGGATCTTTTTCTTTTTCTAAAAATTCCCCGAAATTGTAATTTAAGGCTTTCTTTCCCTATCTTTCCAAGAGATATTGACCGCGAACTTTTTGCTTCAGCATGGCATGCATATGTCATGCATATCAATACCTAGCCTAAAACAGTTGACTGTGCATGCAAGGTTTACATAAGTTCCCCTAGCAGTTTCTACTCTCACATATGAAGTGCTGCAAAATGCATTAGTCACCGGATATTGAATGGATGTTTCAAATCATACCACTTCTCCTATTACCCAAGGCCACTCCGCTGTCTCCTGCGCAAAACATGTTTTCGGTGAAGTTTGTAGGAAGACGACTTGTAACAAAAGTGGTATCATTGAGACATTTTTCACTGGATATGACAGAAAGTTCTATATGTCTCAAAACATCCGTTCCTTTATTTGAAGCATCCTGACCCCAACCGGCCACCTGCAACAAAACCAAGAAAAATCCAGTTTCGAACTAAAAGGAAAGGATTTGATGTGAATCATCGTGGCTCACCCATCCTTGAATTCCTCCTTGTAGATTGACCTCAGTCAGTTCGGAATGGGTTGGGAGGCATACCGTCTGAACCCGATTCGTGAAATTGGCCGGCTCCGTGAGTTTCAGGAGGGCTACGTCCGAATTATAATCCCGAGCATCGTAATTGGGATGGTGGATTATGAGTGTCACCTGCAGACAAGTGACATGATAAATTAAAGGTTCATTTCATATTGAAAATGAATGAAAGGGAGAAATCTATGGGATTCGTGCACCTCTTTCTTCTGGACTAACCCATCATCCATTGACCCATCTCGATAGTGCTTCCCGAGATAGACGTAGAAATTGTTAACATCTCCGACTGTAGAAATGTTGCCAAACTCTTGCACGACGCAATGTGCTGCCGTGAGTATCCATCGTTCTCCAATGAGAGCACCTCCGCACACGATATCCTCAGATTGCTTATCATAAATGGCCGCTTGCCATGGCCACTTTCCAGGCGCAGCGATCATCCCACCCTTAATCAGGGGTGAAGCTGGTCCAGGAACATTTTTCAGTGTCCCGCATTCTATCGGGTGTAGAATTCGCGTTATAATTTAATCACCAACGATTTTCAGAATCGATCAAAAACATTTTCTTTAACACGGACCAGGTTCACAGAAGGGGTCAGGTCCTGACCATTTCTCCTTCGCTCCACAAGTCCGAATACGTGGCCCCCTCAGAATATGATACTCCTCACAAGTGTACTTCGCTTTACTTCTGATGGGATATTTCCCACCTTGCAAACAGTCTGTTCTATTTTCGGAACTGAAAGAATAATGAACGTTTGTCAATGGGCAGTTCCAGCGTTCGCACAGTAAAAGAAGATGATGAGGCACATCACACGGTAACTTAGGTTCACTCCCATGATCTCTCTAACAAATATTATCGCATATTAAAAATAAAAAAATAATGTTTATAGACCATTCCATGCCAACTGACCGAGGGATGACGCTTGACTATCTCAAGAAATTGAAGAAAAAAAATACATTGTTAAACGGTCTTACATGAAACTCCAAAACCCCATATATTTCATTTTTATTTCCGTTGGTACATGAGATGTGAAAGTAAAAAAATATAGGTTTTCAAACTCATGCCACCCCTCGGGCGAATTTCATAACTCTCAATTTGTGCCGGCTAGAAATACATGGCATAACTCATGAAAGAACTGAGCGAGTAGAATTGAATTATTGCCACGAAAATAAGGGGTTTGTGGAACTTGAATTGTATATCTTTTTTTAAAAAAAAGGTACTAATTTATTATAATTTCACCACCCCATTGTCTGTTGTGGGAGTTAGCATGACAAAACCAAAATTACAGTGCTAATAGTCCACCTCTGGCTCAGTTTCATGATGTATGTTTCATTTGGATTTTTCCATTCCCACATGTCAAAAATGGAAGTCGAATATTCCGATTTTAGTGACCTTTATTTTTTTGCGGTGTGGGGATCCTGATAAAAATATGTCCCATATGTCATAAGAAAGAGTATTCTAAGATCTATTCAACAGGGGGTCACACATGTGCGAAAGCCGTTATTTTCGAGTTTCATTTCGAGTTTCATGTAAGACCGTTTAACACTTAATATTTCCAATTTTTTATGAGATGGTCAACCGTCTTCCCTCGGTCAGTTGGCATGGAATTGTCCTCATATCAAAACAGAAGTTTCTCCCAGAATTAGACCTAAAGCACATTTCCAGATCTATAGTGATTATGTGAACAAATGCATACATGTATAATAACTATGGCATATATAATGTTATAAGGATCCAGGAAAGGGGTTGGGGAAATCCCGCTCATTCATAGAAAAAATGAGAGCATAATTGAAAAATTCTACCTCCGCTCATCATTAGAGGATGACATGATATGGATGAGTCCGTGTTTTATGCCAGGAAGTGGTCCACAGCCAATCATTCCTACCTACAACCAGCAATAATTCCTCAGATCCTTGAATATATAATGGACATGGTTTGTTACGGCGTCATGGCATGCATGGCCGAATTCAGACTTACGCTTGATATACCATCTTCGCATAGATCAGCTTGTTATGAATCGATGCATCTTGGACCACCTACGCTGTTTGGACACTGTGGACGGCTTGGACATGTCATTCCCGCGCTGAGACATTTTTTCAGCGATTCGGTCAAATCAAGTTCTTTCAAAGCAGTCCCATTTTCACATCTTCCGCTTACTTCTTTCAACAATTCAGGAAATAATGGCAACCAGGATAAATCACAGTCACACTGGATGGGATTGTCTAGAAAGAAAAGTACTAAGTTGCAAGAAAAATATGTAAGAATCAGGATTTAGTTGGTCCGCCCTGGCACTCACCATCTAGGTAGAGAAAACCATCTCCTCTGGAAAATTCCTTCAGAATCCAGTGAAGGATCCGCCCGTCAATCGTAGTTATCTTATTACGCTGAAGGTACACTCTTGTGTTGGCCCAAAGACCTGTAATCGACGTGGAAAATACACTGCTTCGATGGTTTATTCAGTTTGTTTCTATAAAAAAAAATTATGTGAAAACCCTTACTTGTCAAATTTAATTAGTTTAACTCCACAGATATGGGACACTCCAGGCTCACTCCACGGATATGGGAAACACATTGTGAGTGTGAAGTTCTAAATCTGATGACAGTTACGAATGGCCAATGGAATAATTCAGATTACCACAGTTCATGGACGCTGGATGTAAGTGCCATCCGCCAAAAATAAAATACACGAGGACAATTTTCCAGAAACAGTAGTATTTAAATACTCAACTTCGTGTAACAGTAGTCACGTGGAACTTACAATATGTGTTACTTCCTAAAATGGATTCTAATATTTAGAAGTCACGAAACGTAGCCCTAACGTGAACCGTGAAATGAAGTTCACTGGTAATTAGATTTTTCTTTAAATAGAGCAACTATTTCTTTCTTCATATTGTTTTCAAGAGATTTTGAGCCTTTGGATGACTCACGAAATCGTAGGCTGTATTATTGTTCTCTGAAGAGCAGCAAGAAAACCTAATTACTAGAATTAGCTAAAATTCGAAGTATGTGATCCCATTTTCTTCTTTTCATTTTCCTATTTTAGAAATTGAGGATGCATAGTGCAATTTATTGTCATATTGTTTTCAAATGCAAGATGAGTTTCGATGTTTAGACGCTGTAGCGCGGACGCGCCTTGAATAAACTTGTGTTAGGGGGGTTTATTAGGGAAATGATGGCTCACCTTAGCATTTAGGCCAATTGCTTCCCCTCAATGTAAATGAATCGAATCCCCTTCATTGGAAACGAATTCGATAAATTCCGAGTTACGAATGGGAAGCTCGTAACTAAGGATCTGTCTAATGCCCGGAAATTAGATACAAGTCCTATGGCAGAAACAATATCACGTTCTTCTCATGCAGACATACTGTACCATCCTGAGGATGAAATCAGAATTACTACAAGCGATGAAAGTACGTTGGTCTGTCGAAAATTCCTGGAACCTAAAGCTATTCCAGTTACAATGCACCTTCGCTATTTGTGTCATGAAAGGCATATTTCTTTGATGATGACTGGCAAAATTTCATCACATCTCTTAACTAGTTGCATGTAAACCTGCTGAAAACCGAAGGAAACGAAATGCTCTGTTGTAGGAGTCACCATGACTTTCAGAGACTACCACCCTTGTAGTACCCAAACAAGTTCTATGAGCGTTGTATTTATGATACTTCCAATGTTCCATGAAAGTCCCTGGGAACGGTTTATTGACTTCTTAAATATTCGAAATTTAGTGTGATCAAAAACAATTCAATTCAGGCGTTCCTGCAACTATGTGAACTCATAGGACGAGAATTCGATATTAAAAAAGGGTTCTATAAGCTTTCTTTTTCAGGCTTTATTCAATATCCAATATGCAATAGTCTGATTGATTCTTTCCTTTCATGGAATAGTCTGGAGGCGAAGGGTGTTGTAATTATCATTTCATTTAAACCTCTATGAAATCCGCAGTTACTTCTTATTCAGTAACAGGACAGGCCAGTTTCTAGCTTAGGAATTCATTTATTGTGTCCAGTTCTCGGAGCCGTCTTGTCCCGTCTCGCATTACTAAAACTATAACTCTGGGATTAGAAGTTGGAATACTCTACGATTCGAGTCGGAAACTTAAGGCCCAGGTAGGATCCACACGATAGATGTTTCGCAGGAACTGCATTACTATAGTATTGGCTTTCAAGGTGGTCATTTTCTGTCTTCACGAGCGAAACTAAGTTATTTCCATCTTTTCCAAAAGATGAACACAAGAACGTGGTAAAAGAGATTGCACAGGACCAAGAAACGAAGAAACTGAGGACGTTGCATTATGCACTATCCAGGAAACAGAAATATCCCCTACTCACCGGAACTTTCATTCGATTTGGAAGCAGGAAATCCTTCAGAGAGGCTGTCCCTGTTGAAGGCTGGAAGTGAGGTGAACGCATTGTCTATAAGCAAGAGTGTCCTCAATTTGGGAGTTTTCCATCTATCGAACTCCACATTCGTGATTTTATTATAATTGAGGTTGAGTTTTTCCAGGCTGTCGCTTTTGAAGGCTGGTATTGTGGTCAGAGATTTGAATATGAGGCTCATTTCCCTCGCTTTTGGAAGTAGCCTGCAAGGTGAGACAATAGGAAAAAAAATTTTCACTACGATTTTGTCAGGGAAAATGGAGTTGACTCATGCACATATGGATATCTAATATACAGTTTGACACAAAAATCGCTTGACAAATGAGAAAAAAAAACTACTTTGTCTAGCATTTTTTTTGTGACCCCGACTTTTTGCAACATGTGATGTTTACTGATGAATGTCTCTTCTTCTATCCATGCTCACACAGAATGCGCGTTACTGGTCCCAGACTAACCCAGCTTGGATGCGCCAATCGAACCAACTTGGTACTGAGAAGGTGATAGTTTGGTGTGGTCTGCTTGGTGACATGTTTGTGGGACCACACTACCTCGAAGGGCATGTGGACCAATACACATGTAGGCAAATGTTGAACACAACTGTAATTGATTTCCTTCACGAATTGCCACCGAATACGCGGCGCAAAATGTGGTTCCAACTGGGCGGTGCCACTCCCCACTTTGCTCTCACGATCCCTCAGAAACTGAACAACCTCTTTGGCAATCATTGTTTTGGACGGGGTGGACCTATGTCATGGTCCCCTTGGTCACCTAACCTAACTCCCCCGGATTTCTTCCTCTGGGGCCATGTTAAACAGCATGTGTTTGTGACGGAACCTGCATCCCTCAAAGACCTTAAGGACCGCATCACTCATGTTCTTCAGCAAATCACACCAGCAACACTAGTAGCCGTCAGTAATGAACTAAAGAATCGTTTAGAGCACTGCATTGTGGCTCACAGAGAACACTGAGCATCTCCGCTAGTTCAAAAATAAAGAGTTTAGGCAAAGGGTTTTTTTCTCATTTGTCAAGTGAAATTTCTGTCACACAGTATATAGGCGATCGTGACTGAGTACTTTAGTCTACTTATACTTTCCATGATATATATTTGCTTCAGTCAAACGGACAGAAATGGAAAGTTGAATATTGGCATGGACGAGACATCTGAGACAGGAAAAATACCGCGTTTCAGATGCTTCGGGAGTATATTTCTAGGGGGTGACTTCCTCAAATAATTTTTTTCCCCGAAATAATTAAGCAGAGATTGAAAGTTGAAACTTGATACATATGCATCAATAGGGGACTTAAAAAATGAGAAAATTGGCTCAGAAGTACCAGTTTGATTGCTGAATGCAGATCCTACTTTTCAAATATGAGCACTTATGGCAGATTATGATGAGATTTGAAGTAGGGCACACAAGAAGCAATCGGAGTAATTGTTTGAATTAAGTTATCAGTTCGTTCTCTCTCGATACAAATTCGAGAGGCACATACTTTAAATACGTTTTTACCAACTTGAAAATTCATTTTTAAATGAATCTATTTATTGTAGAAGGGAGCGCCGAAGGCGCAATCATTGCGAGTTTGTTTGCCCGAAGGGCAATCAATCTCTCTAGTTAAAGATATAGATGTAAAGCGTGATCCAAAATCCTTCTACCTAGACAGTAGGTTTTTTTGCTGATGGAATTACTTAGGAAATAACATGTGGATATATGGGTATGAGTGATTTGGAATAAACTCACGAAAATGCCGTCATTTCATGATCATGTCCGAAATCCGAAAAAGGAAAAAATATATATTCTTTTTTCGGAATTAGGTCAGTTAGCGTCGAAAGCGTCACGAAAATGGTTAGCAAAACTCCACACAAGCAAGTAGATAGTCGTTATAATTTTGATTATTGACATGATGGAAAGAATCTCAGATTGGAAATAAACGCGGAAATAATTCATTGTTTCATTCAGAACTAAGTTGCGAGTAAATTATCCCTGACAATTCTATGCTTTATAAATTTCATGCAATTTATCCAGTCTTGTCTTATTGGGACATCGTGGAGGTTATTGGTAGCGTTTCGTCACCCGCAATTTTTTCTGCAAAGAAAGTTCCAAAACAGCATAATGGGTGTAGCAAAAGAATGGGAGGGAGGTATGCGGGGTATTCTAACAGCGGGATTTAATTTATAGGTGCTAAGTAGTGTGCGATAAGAAAAACCAGTATGAATTAGAATGCTGACTCACCAGGGCACATTGGAAGGCCATGAGGTCACATTCAGTGCTAAGAAAACCTTGTCAAGGCTGGCATTCGAACAATCAACTGTCACATCGCCAATCGAATCTTTCGTGCACTTGCAGGGTTCTATGGATTCAGTGGGGCATTCAAATATTGCAGACACCAAAGAGGGAAAGAAGAGGACGGTCAACAATGGTATCATCGCAAGGCTCACTACGGGAAGGTGGCAGAAAATGGTCGGTGGTGTCGCTTCCCGTCTAATATTCGTATTATTAGGTGGTTTAAATTGGATCCACGTGAGTATCATAAGTATTCCTGTAGGAAAGGAAGAATACTCCTACACATGACAGCAATCACGTCAGAAAGTAGATTTTACTGTAGAAATGATTAGTTTGAATTACTCGAAGGCCAAGAAGGAGAGTCTGGAATATGTATTTCTGTGCTGAAAATACCAGGAAATGACTTAGACAAATCTGAGGGAATCTATCAGCTCCGACAGGTTTAGAGTTTGCATGGAGTCAACTTTCACGGGATCCTACTTCATTTCCCATTCGCGTTCCACTGTGGGAAGGGATGTTGCTTTATCTGAGGATATCCGTTTGCGGTTCCAGTTCATGCGGAATCAAACTCTTCCGCGGATTTCCTTCCGGCATCATTAATGATAAGAAATACGTGCTTATTGAGTATCTTAAACGATTCCCGAGTTTTTTTTTTAATGGCGATATCACAAATTCTTCTAGACGTTATGTGAACACCAAGAAAGGAACGATGGAAGTTCGCTGTCAATGTTTAAAAAAATGGAGGTTTTTCCTTGCAAACATTTCTGACTTAAATGATGCTAACTTGAATTTCGACTAATCTGAAATGAATTCCTGCATTTCCTTGGGAAACCCTCACTTCTGAAACTGAACATCTGAATTGAAGAAACATATTCCAAAACTGAATATCATAAACAATACATTTTATTACTATAAGAGAAGTAGACGCAGTGAGGAGTCATGACCTTGAACACGCAGGTGATGTGATTTCGATCAATTCAATTCCAAGTTATGCCAGAGTCGCCCAGAGTAGCTGGTGATCCGAGTGATCCAAGATGGGTCTCTTCATTGTCGAATAGAGATTCAAGTGGCCGACAAGTCGTCTGAATACATCTCTACCTAATGAGAATATATCGACACTCACGTATGTGAAAGATGTAAATGGGAAGAATGATGAGAAGAAGAATGTTCTCAACTGCTTGCAATAGATTGGATGTCACCGAACAAACATTTTTTTTAAAGGGAACTTTAAACAGTTAGAGATATCTGAACATATTGGGAGTTAATAATCGAACTTAATTGACTTAGTCTGGGTCGACCAGAGTGGTTTCAGCGAGATGGTGCGTCCTCTCGTTACGTGTCGCCCGATCGTGATATGCTCGAGGAAAAAAGCACGACCCCACAGACTAAAAAACGTAAAGGAGCTTTTCTCTCATTATCCTGGAAATGAATCGGCTCTGGCAGCGCGTATTGCTTTTCTTCAACCCCTTTCTGCAATGAACTCAACCACTTCGTAATCCTCTCTGAGAACATCAACGGGGAATAAATTTGGCATGGTTCTTCCTCTTTCAGTACAGAATCTCCCTCTTGCAAATTTAAAGTTTCGTCTCTTCGCAGTCGCAGAGAATACTGAATCTCACTTTTTATAGATGTCAATTTCATTATTGTATTTTTCATTTATCTTATCTTTGTCTCCTGGATAGCCACTCCTGGGTAGTTTTAGGAAGAAAGAAACCAAGAAAGATTATTGACTAGTAGGTGACAAAAAGTGTCTTTTTTATTGTTTGCAGAGAACCATTTCGCCATTAAAAATATGAAATTACATGCCGCTGATTTAAGCTTTGCCAAATGGCTCCCGTTCCGTCCCCGAGTGTTGCCAAATGTCGTTCCGAAATTATGTCAGATTCAGGACTTGTTCGACCTTAGCATCGGTGTCTGGATCTTCTGTTCCTTAATGTATGAGACATTGTGCTGAATTTTTGGAATAAGCTGAGATTGAAACGGTGGGTGGCTGTGGCCGATCGATTTGGTGGGAAATGGTGATGTCTCAATGGAACATCGGGAGTTAACTGGACGGCGCCAAGCTTGCAAGTCGTGTTTCTTTAAAGGGAATCTCTCCTCCGAACATGAGTCGAGAAAGTTCCAGGATCTTTTGATAGGCCTAAAGTTCCACGTCCGCACTGAAATGTTTCATGAAACTCGAAACAAAGCTTTATTCAGACTAACGTTACACGTCCTTTGATGGACTGACTGAATAGATCAGCGAGTGGTCTAACGTTACACGTCCTGGCCGATAAGTCTCGAGTACCTGTGATAAATCGTCATAGGCCTAATTGGTCCCGAAACTTGAGGATTGAGGTTTTTTTCTAAAGATAAAAAGGTAGGCCTAGGCCTAACCCGAAAACAATCTGTCGCGCAGACCTTTTTTTCGTGATTTCCATAAAGAATGGAGGGGGGTGAGAGTGATGTTGAGGTTAAGGTTGGGATTGCAGTTGAATTAAGGGAAAGCGTTAAAAAATGGTTTTTCACATTACTAATTGTAGTACGGATCTAAAATTAACGGCGAGTTCTCAATGTAATCTGAAAAATAGTTACCCACGGGATGCGGGCGTGGTCAAGTACTATCATAGTCCTTCCCTCCTGCCTCCCTACCCTACCCTTCTACGATTCCCGTTCCCTTCCGCTTCCCACTTTCTACCTTCCTCCCTCTCCAATCCCCACTTCCTCGCCAATCCTTGCACCCTGCCTTTTTTGCAGCAATACGAACAAATGGCACTACTATTAAGGAATACCCGGTTTAAATTCCTTATATTTATTTTTTTTCTTCATGAGCTTTATTAAGTTGTCCTATAAGAGAGGACAACTTCCGACTGTAATTATCGGGTCGGGCGCGCAAGTGGAGCTCGACTGTGATTCGCCATCGCATTCATGATGCGAAAAATCTGATCGTGCCAGTCCTCCCACCAAACCGAGATCTTGCCAGTCCTGCCGCCAGATCGCTATCGCGCTAGTCCTCCAATTCGAGTCAAAGTTAAAAATATGTTGCGGAGAAAAGAGAAGCACATTTGGCACGACAACATTGTATCAACCTTAACAAACGGATGAGGCGTTTAGACATGCTTCAATTTCACAAATCCGTTCCCTGGTTCTAAGTTAACGTGACATGTTCCAGAATTGATCTTTATCTCATTTCGTTTCCATTTCGCATGTTTCTTTCGTAGTTGCGCTATTTGTTTATTATTCTCTTTAGAAATGGTTCCCCTGTTCCGCACAATTCATTCTTCCCCCTTTCGACTAGACATTTCCCTTTTTGCTGTTACTTTTTTTTACCCCAGAAAAAATATGCTTCCTGCTTCGGGAATGTCGTATTTCCGTCTCCAATATCAGTAGCGAGTGTTCCTGTCGATAACTTCAGTAGGCAGACTACCGACATCGTCTAGGCTTTATCTTCGTTTTCCTTTCCGTTCAGACGAAAGAGGAAAATGCAGGTGAATATTTTGACTAGCGACTAACCCGAGGCAACGATGAAACTATTTCATGGTTCTGCGAAGAGACAGAGGAGCTAAAAAGCACGATAAACATGGGGAAATCCCTCCTTTGGGAGTTTTACGATTTGGGGAGAAGCGGGAAAAATATATTATTTCATGTGACCTGTGGTGAGTGGAAGGTTGTTGAGTCTCTTGCACTTTGTGATGGTACATGAACAATTGTTTCTTCATTAATTCGCGTGCTTAATGTTTAATTACTGTCCTACATATTTTTTTCATCATCGCCACTCAGAAAAATGATTTGGTCCACCTGCCCTTCTAATTGGCAAGTTTGGGAAACAGGGAAGTGCTTCGAGGGATTTCGATGTACGATTTAGAATAAGAATGTTCTGTAGGTTGGTGTCTCTCTATTGAGCCATGGAATCGGGGAATCAACAGGGAACGCAAGGAATTTCTTCAACTGACTTACTCCTCCAGGGGGCCCCTGTTCCTAGTCAGAGGAGATACCCCTGGATTGCATGCTAGACGACAGGGTCGTCGTAGCTCTGTGGGGCCTCCCTTATCAACGACCGATACGTCCTCATTGCCGTCGACTGCGTCGATAAGAAGTGGGTAAAGGCAAGCAACACAGACGGAGATTTCCGCGCTGGAATCTATCGTATATTAGGAGCCGAATTAAATAATAATGAAGCACGCAACTCTCAGGACAATTCGGGAATCCTATTCACTTGGTTTCATTCTGAATTGAAAATAAAGTTTTCTTAGCATTTCGTGAATCGATTCCCTCACCAGAGAAGAAGAGTCACCAATCTAATACACGAGACGACCGTGAGTGATTGGTGGTAAGAATTCTTACCATGTCGATTTGATGGAATTCTGAGATTTGGTACACAAATAGTCTTTGAGGCGATGAGTTCAGGAGAAAGATGAGGAACAGGGAAATCATTTTTGAGAGACCTCTTCATTGACATTCATTCTTTGCAGTGCGTCATTTATTCTATGACGGTGATTCCAAGAAAAATCTTACTTTGAGGTGGATTCGCGGGAGGGATATATATATTTTTTTTTGGGGGGGGGTGGGGTCATAATTATTGATCATTTAATTTTAAAATATATTTTATATATTTTACTTTCGCTTGTATTACAGAAAGTTGAGGGGGAAAAAATACCAGGAACAAATACAGGGATGATCTAGCAACCACCCTCTCCCCCAACCGTGATGGAAACAATTAGAATATATATTACTTTATTCGACGGCCGTGCATTGAATAGCTCCGATTTTTTGTAAATATTCAGGGTTTGATAGTCAGCTCAAGCAATGGTGATTTCAGAAGCAATTCCATCGGGAGTCTTTGAATATAAGAACATTTTCACTGTCTCCGTATCGTTTAATGTCCCTTCCGGATTGAGCATTAGCCCCAGCTTCCCTTTCTGATGTGTAGTTATTGCTGAGGATTTTTCTTTGACGGGTGAAAGCGCATTCTATGAGGTATTGGGAATTTTTACCAAAGCTCCTCATGTCGAAAGTCAAAGGCCATGAATATGAAAATTTTACTTCAAAATATCCGTCGGGGTTAATATTGAAAAAATAGCAATTCCTTGTACTGCAAAAATGTGACTGACTAACGTACTAAAATAAAAATTCACACAGTGTTGCTCGCCATCGTGTCCTTTTCCGCAACAAACTTGATATTGTAATAAAAACGGATGGTGAAAGCATTATGGCAGGGCTCCTTGCGATTCATTCTCTCAATGGTGAGGACTGGATTCATCAGGCGCCCCTTGGTGCACCAGCTTGGCAAATGGAGGAGACAAGGTAGGAGGTGCAAAGGGGGAGGGACGGGGGAGAAGGGGAAGGGAGCAATGAATCCGATATGACTGGACCAATGAAGTTACGAATCCCACCTAGAATTCCATTGAAGATAGCGGCACCACGTCTATATTAAGGGAGACCACGGTGACAGTCTCCAGTAGGACGACTTTTCAGAGTTGGTTCGGGTTCTTTTCCAAATGCGATAATTTTTGCGCGGTTGATGCTGGAAATGATGCGGAAGATTGATCGATAAGGCTAATCATTTGAGATCAGGGAGATTCCATTTGTTGTTAGATGAAATTCGAGACGTCATCGCTTTCAGGACGATTCTGCAGGACATCTCATGCACTCATCCCCTCTGAACTCTACCAGTGCATCGGCATCAAGTCGTTCGCGAGAGCAGGATGTAACCCTTCTGTGAGAGTCGGATTCACCAGAATATCGAGTGCGTACCCAAAACATCGGGAGAGTATCCCAGAATTTGGGTGAGTAACGGGAATATCAGGTGAGTACACAGAATATCGAGTGAGGACCCAGAATATTGAGGGACTACCCAGAATCCATGCAGTCTCCCAGAGGCCCGGTTCGAAACGATCCTTACTCTCACAGATTTCGTGCTCTCTTTCGTCGCACCCAACATTCGGGATGCTCAATGGTGTCGAACGCTCGGATTCTTCCCATACTAGGGCGAGTGTTGTGAATGTTGGCACTCTAAGCACATTTTTTACTTCCACCTTGCCTGGTAGTTTCTGTAATGGAGCTTCCTCGTTCAAGTTGGATCGGGTCATACCTCTCTTATACGTATGCCTCCTTGTACCGTCCACCTCGAGTGCCCTAAGCCACTCCTCATTGAGGGCTTGGGTCAAAGGTGAAGTTGGATCGGATGTTGGGAATCTCGGCATGCCTAAGTATCAATGTCCTTTACAATAAACTCCAAAATGAATGCAATTAACTAATGAAAACCCTATCTCGTGTGGGAGAGAATAACCAGAACGTTTCAATAAATATAATAATTAATAATTACAATCATGCTTAATCTGCAAATTCATTTTATTATCCTGCACATTCTTATATTAATGTTGCAAATTAATTTGGGGAAGGTGCTAATGCTAATCTAGGCGTATAGGGGTACATCCCAGTCATCGGACGCTTCAATTTCATCCACGTCTCCCTCTTCTTCACTTACAACAGGTGGCTCCTCTTCTTTCTCGTTGCTGTAGACAGGGCTTGATGCTCCTTTCTTGATCTGGACTTTCTTCTTGCCCCCTTCTCCCTTCTGCTTCTTCTTTTCTGCATTTTCTAGCCTTCGCTTTTTCCTTTCTTCCGTTGCTTTCTGTTCTCGTTTCTTCTTCTCGGATTTTTCTTTGAAGAAGCCCTGCCATTTCTTGCTTGTTATAGCAAAGAGGACCTTTCCTTGGACATCTAAGGTTGGAACCGGTTTCACGCTCTCCCTTTTTGGACTCTTTGGGAAAGGTAAATACTTCCGAATGGTGGCCACCTTGTACCACGATGCTGGAGCTCGGGTAGTGCCACTTGCATTTGAATACCCTGGCGATTGTTCCTCAGTGAGACTTCCTCCATTCCTTTTCTTCCTGAGGAGCAGACGTTGTGGTTGATTGCAACATTTGTACAGCCTATACGAGACTAATCACCGCAGATAAATCAAACCTCTTGCGTTTTGGGTTTGGGCTAGGCGTGCTGAACACCTGCAATCCATTTCCCGATGACGTGCGCTCCGTAATGGGTGTTCGTAATTCGCGGGTATCAGGAGCATCGGAGGTTCGGAAGAACTGGGCAATTCTCTGCAGCGCCTGGCTAGACTCGCTATCTGGCTGCTGTTGTAAATGGTTTACATCCCCAACGAGTTCCAAAAACGTTTATTTCGTAAGAACAGGTGGTAGGGTTTCCAGAGAGCTTTCTTGCTGATTTCCCGATTGCTTCGATGGCGCGGTCTGAAGATCCTGATTGCACTTCGAATAATGAACTGCGTTCTTATCGAAAGGGAAGACTCAAGAGCGGCGGAATCCATTTCTGATGGTATCCGGTTTGACACAGTTCAGTGTCTGTTGGAAACCACTAGTGAAGTCCTTCTTGGACAACGAGCAGTTCGGGTGATCTTTCTGCCAATCCGGAACGATCTTCTTCCAAGAAATTTTCAATGGTCTGAATACAGAAATATTTAAGGGCTGAAACATGAGAGTGCTGTTTGGGTACAGGAAGGCCATTTCTATTCCCATCTGCTTGCAGAAATAGCTGAGTTGGAGAGTGAGATGACTGCGGTGGCCATCCAAGAAAACAATGAGTGCAAGCTTGATTTTCTTTGTCAGCAAAGCCGGGTGGAACACATTCGCGATGTATTCGTAGAAAGTTTCAAATCTCATCCATCCACTGCCGCTTTACCTACTCTCTAATCGCCAGGGACACTGGATGCCAGTTCCTTTAAAATCCGCTTGTGTGGAAACACAATCATAGGGGAATAGACTTCTCCGTCCGCTGATGCTGTCACCAGTAAGGTCAATAGTTCTTTGTTCCTGCTTCGACCACTCAACTTGTCTTGCAACGTTGACCTCGAAACGTGATACTTTCTGGCTGGTCCCTATAACCCTTTCAGACCATTCCAAGTCCATTCCAATGGACACTGCATTTACAATGTGTCTATGGCAATTACTTAGAATTCTCTTGACTTTGCGCTCCACATTACGCTATAATGGGCGCAACTTTGCATGCCTTATATCAATCAGAGACCTTATTTCTCCCATTAGTTTTGTAATCTTCAATTATTTAGTTGAATGTTTAATATATAATATCTGGTATGATATGGTAAATTTACACAATATATGAAAACAAAATGTAAATCATGACAATTTCAATTACAATCACGAAGTTGTTCAAGAATCCAAAAAGGATATTATTCCGATTGCGCCCTTAATTCAGGTCTGAAAGGGTTAAGGAGAGCACCCGCTGAACTCTTAACACATTGCGTACCAGACATGTTAATCGGTCGATCCGCCGCTCTGACCGAAGACTCAGTTACATTAGCCAAAAGCTCGATGCCTACAAGGCTATGACAAGTCTCTAAAACGGAGATCTCTTTGAGCGGTACGCAAAGTGTTAAGGGTATTGTGACGTCATAAGCATGCCACATGAAATAAGAATAATCGTTTCTGGTCAGGCAAAGCGCGCAAATACAGAGTTTTGGTTGTCCGGTTTTGAGGAGGACGGCGACGTGAACGTTTTCCTAGGCGTTCAAGTTCCAGATTTTCGAATGTCACTTTGGCTCCGCGTTCCAGATCTGGAACGGCGAGCAACATCCATGGATCTCAACGCAGATGGTGTTCAAAATACATCCAATCTAAAGGCATTGTCAACTTAGTGATACACCCCATTCGGCACAACAACGTCATGCCAACATTGAGAAAAGGTTGAAGCGTTGAGACTTAGTTGAAGTTGAGAATTCGACGAAAAATCACCATCGACGAAATTCTATTTATTCGTAATTTAGCGTATTTTCAGCATTTGGCGACTAGTCGTGAATTAGCGAAGTCGTTCAGAGGCTATTAAGCGCAAATTCGTATTCCGTCATAGTCGCACCATTGTTTCTACATGGAGTCATTCACATCATATCAACAGAAAATAGGTTCTACGAATCGAAACGAGATGGCGCCTAACCGCCGATTCAGTGATTCTTACCCTGGTGCCCTGAAATGAACAGTACCCTGTGTTTTTCATACAGAACCGGATCTCTTCCCATGCATTGATACACCATAAGGGAAGGCTTAGGAATTCCTCGATAGACCTGTTTAAGGAGGTACTCAAGCAAAAGGAGACTCAAAGTACTTCTGGCCAGTGGGTCCGAGGAGACATGCTTAATTTTTCTAAATCTCCACATGGTACACGCACACAATCGGGCTCTTCCATGAAGGAGAGAACATGAAAGTATGCCCGCGAGGTTGTTTCCCTCTACTAGACAGAGAGAGTTGAGTCATGTAATTATTGGGTTGGAAAGAAAGTCTTGCAACACTACGCAAATTTGTCAAAATTTTATAACTTTATTGAAATGCAATATCAGTCTACAATGTAATGACCATTGTTGTCTATGACATGTTCCCAAAGCACGGGTAACTGCTCGATGCCCTTTGCCCAGAACTCTGGCGATTGCGAAGACAGGGCTTCGTCATCGACTGTAGATGGACATCCTGAGCGTGGTCGATCTCCGAAGGTCGTGTCGCCAGATTCCAAGCGTTTCAACCATCGAGACACCGTGGAATAGTGGACGATGTTGCACTTGAATGCTGCGCAGATGTTGTCCGCTGCGGCGGGCAGAGTGTCCTTGGAGGACCTCGTAGTAGACGATGGGGCGAAGAGTTGCTTGTTCGATAGGAGCCATGGCTGCCAATTAATGGCAGAAGCCGCCTTATATACCCCGAGGGCAGAAGCTTCGAGAACATTGCAGCATATACAAATGCAAAGCCCATTTTATCATACCACTTGGGTATCCTCCGTGGGATTATGGAATATATGTTAAATCTCATCGTCAGCTAATTAACGCAAAGTAAGTAACAAAGTAACGGAAGTTCATGTCCTGGTTGTATCCTACTCCTCTGTAGAGGAAGAGGACATGTCATTCGCTGTCCTAGGGAATATTTGGCTTGAGTCAAACTCAAGTCGTGGAAGCGAGAAAATTGTCCAGAAACCCATCTTGAGCAAAACCTACATTTCTATCGATCGGGAAACCCATGCTGCAGACGCGAGACAGCTGTCTAGAAACCCAGTCTTTGGCATAATGTACCTCGAGTTTCAGCTGCTTCGCCATCAGTAGTAGCTTTCCTTCCATGATGATTGACTTAAATGAATTACACATTCATCACGCTCTGTACCGAAGCTCACGCGACTATCAAGCCGTTCCTGTTTGGTAGATCTTACGTCGCGATCACGTTCCTGAGAGAACGGCTGGAAGGGCCCCTGCAAGTCTTACACGTCTTCGTCACGCGTTTTAAAACTGCTGGTGACGTCACCAGTGAAGTCAGCCGTCCTACATCCCTTGCCGTCCTCTCAAGAACGGGTAACCAAAACTCTCTAATGTTAGGCGACCGATACGGCAGCGCATTCCGCTTCCCCAGCTGCCATGGCAGCCGAAGCACGTCTTTAACATAGAAGTGCCTCTCAACAGCGAATGATTGCGCGAGGTTATCGCACACGAAATGTGCTAGTTTCTGACTTGATCGATGAATCACAAGTCGAAGAAGATCGTCTTGGGGCGTTGCATCGTGAATTGGAATGAACCTTCCCAAGATGAAGGTGTTTCCAGAGTATCTAAAGAACTTGATGACTGGAAACGATGCGAATTCGGATAACTTCCGCGAGAACATCCGGAAATTAAACAGCGCTTTTGATTTTGCGTCAATGGATGCTCAAGTACGCCCACCGACTGGATATGGCCTGTATTGCTTTCGCATCCATGGCCAAATATACCACCGTATTGTGCCTCTTCATCCGGGAGTTGGTGCAAAGCGCAAGTTTGCACAAATTTACATTTTGCATGCGAATGAGGCCCTCCAACAGAGAATGACCATAACACATGAAGACGGTTGGAACTATAATGTTAGGGGGAATTTAAATCTTCTCATGAAGGAGATCCATCCATACGCCCATGCGTTTAAGATGATGCGTGAAGTGGAATTGGAGTAAACGAGAAAAGCTCTTAAGTAAGGTCGAGAAATTCATCCCGTCGTCATGTCCATTCGGACTGTCCGATCTGACGACCAGCGACGCTACAACGCACCGAAAGCGAATGAAGCGGTCATCATTTTCCAAAAACGCTGACGGGGAACCACCGTTCGAGCGTGACATTCGCATCCATTCCAGGGCCACAAATGCCACAAAGTTTATTCCTTTCACAAAAGGGGACTGTCACCCTATGACGTATCCCATTCTTTTCCCAAGAGGAGGGAAAGGGTTGGGAGAATGGAATACCCCAACGCAGTTCCAACTCCAAGGTAGCTCAGGCAATTTTCTATAGTTACCGTCTCGCGATTCGCGAAGAGTTCCACCCATTGCCGAATGCAAGGAAGTCGACTCAACGTCGACGCCTGCGTCAAAGCGGAAGCTAACCGATTGAACTACATAAAGAACGATCAGAAAGCTTTACGCGTCGAGTCTTACAACGGACATTTGGATTACCTTCATACTGCTTCACAAAATGTCTGTAATGCGGTTGGACACACCATCAAGGCAGGACAACCTGTAATAATACCTTCATCGTTTCAAGGTAGCCCGCGTAATATGCAGCAGCACTACCAGGACGCTATGGCAATAATGCGACGATTCGGGAAACCAGATTTGTTCATCGCAATGACCTGCAATCCCAACTGGCGAGAGATTACAGAAAATCTCGAGGTGGGGCAAAGTGCAGAACATAGACCAGATCTTATAGCACGTGTTTTCAACCTAAAATCGAAACATCTCGTAGATGACATTGCTAATAAACATACATTCGGCGTACCTGTGGCCCGAATACACGTGATCGAGTTCCAGAAAAGGGGGCTTCCGGGAGCTTCCGAGAAGTCATCAGAGGCACTACCCTCATTGATTGGTTCAAACTGAATGGTAGGGACGTCAGGGCCAATCAGTATTTGTATACTGAAATCCTTCATCATTATGTATTCGATCCTAAGGACAAGGTGTGGCGCGATTGCAAAAAAGATAGCAGTGTCATCAGCAGAATCTATTCTGTCAGCCCCACCCAAGGCGAAATATATTTCCTGCGTCTTCTGCTGCTAAATGTCCGCGGAGCTACCACCTGCCAGAATTTGCGAAATCTCGACTGTCATCTTCATGACACCTACCGAAAAGCAGCAAGTGCTCTCCACTTGCTGCAGGATGATGCAGAATGGGATGAAGCTCTCACTGAAGCTGAGCTCTGGCAAATGCCAAGCCAGCTACTGCAGTTGTTGGCATTCATGTGCTTCCCTGGTTCCCTTCAGGAAAATGCCGGAATCTTGTGGGGCAACCACAAAGAGCACATGATCGAGGACTTTCTTCGTGACTACAGCCTTGAAATGGCCACAAATCTGGCGCTGCAAGACATCTAAAACACATTAACTCTCCACGGTTAATCATGCGACGAACATGGACTGTCACCTCCATTTCCAAATCTGCCTCCACCATCCGGAATTTTCCATCAGGAAATCGAAAAGGAAGAGGGGCAGCGGCTCCTCTCCCTGCTGAATCCTCTGCAACGCCAAGCTAATGTTAGCATCATGGCAGCGATCGAAGTCGAAAGGTCTTCCAAAAAGGTCTTCTACTTGGATGATTCAGGTGGAAGCGGGAAGAAATTTTTATACAAATCATTAATATCTGTTTTACGAGTCCGTGGACACGATTTGTTTCCCTAGCATCCACTGGCATTGCAGCTGACCTTTTGAAAGGTGGACGAACCTACCACTCCGGTTTCAAACATCCGGTTCCTTTGTTTGAAACTTCAAGTTCAAGTATGAGAGGATGTTCAGCTGAGGCCCAATTCCTCCGGAGCGCCAAGCTCATCATCTGGGACGAGGCTTCCACGACAACCGCGCATGCACTCGATGCGGTCGATCGACTGCTTAAAAGAATTGCTGGGGAACAATCGTCTCTTTGGCGGCAACGTCCTTCTTGGTGGTGACTTCCGCCAAACCTTGCCAGTTTTGCGGCATGGTCACAGAGTGGCGATTGTCCAATACAGTTCATTGTGGTCAGATATATCCAAACTGAAACTTTCCACCAACATGCGGATCCTCCCGGAGGAGAATGAATTCGCCGATTGGCTTATTCACCTCGGCGATGGCGCGCTGCACACCGTAGACAAATTCGGTGAAGATGTCATCGAGATTCCGCTTCAACACGTGCGTCAGTGATCCTTGGTGGAATACATCTTTGGTAAAGAAATCACCATTGATAATGTACGCTGATATGCCGACAGGGCCATTCTATGCCCCAAAAATGAAGACATCATTAGCATAAGCGACGAAGCCCTGCTGAAAAAACCTTGTGAGAATCTCACAAGGAAACCTCATGAGATTCTCATGAGGTTTTCGGACAGAGGTCTCATGAGGTTGACTTCATGGGATTTTCGCATAGAGGCGCCACATGCCTCGTGGCCCAATAGCCACGAAAAGTCTCTTGGGACTCAGCCTGGAAGGTCCGGCGAGTTCTTAAAAGAGAAGTATTCATACGAAAAAATATATGTGGTTAAACAACTGTCATTTATTCCACCCTCAATACGTCATTCCATCTTGTAGGTCAGAATTGCCTCAAGTCTCTCTAAACTGGGCTATCTCTTCGGACAAGTGTTTTTTGAAAATCAAATATCTTTGATTATGTTCAATGTAGAAATAAAAATGCATACAACTTGGTGAGTACAGGAGAGATGTTCCAGTGAGATCAGGGCATTCATCCCATCAGAGCGGCTATACAGTCGCCATCTCGCGTCGGTTGTGCACTGCAGAAGGAACCTCATGAGATCCTCATGAGGTTTTCGAACAAGAGGTCTCATGAGGACGTTTCGAAGCCTCATGAGGAACCGCACAATTCTCATGAGAAGGTCGTGGGACCTCGTGAATTTCCTCATGAGGATTACATCATGAGGATTTCCTCATGAGATATTTGGACAACCTCATTAGAAAGCCGTGAGGTCCCATGAGACCTCATGAGTTTGTAGTGAGGTTTTTTCAGCAGGGAGTATTAGGTCGTTTAGAGGGTCAGACGTATGAGTATGTCAGTCTGGACACAATCGATTGCGACGACGGACAGGAAAGAGTTAACTTTCCTGTAGAGTATCTCAATTCTCTACTTCCATCGGGAATGCCTCCCCATAAGCTCAAACTTAAAGTGGGGGCAATTGTTATGTTGTTGAGAAACCTAACCACAAGACGGGGTCTTTGCAATGGCACTCGACTCATAGTCACTGCGCTAAAACCGAATGTGATATATGCTGAAGTCCTTACGGTCTCAGCTCGAGGACAGTGTGTGTTTCTACCCCGAATCGAGCTCGCTCCTTCCGATTCAGATATGCCTTTCACCTTACGGCGAAGGCAATTTCCGTTCCGTTTGGCATTTGCCATGACCATCAATAAATTGCAAGGTCATACTTTTGCCAACGTTTGGATTCATCTGGTCAGACCTGTGTTCACACACGGCTAACTTTACGTTGCGTTTTTAAGAGCTCGCTCTAAGACCGATGCCAAAGTCAAAATTCTTCCTACGGACAACGAGGGTCAACTCATGTCCAGATCCAAAAAAATGTTCACGCAAAATCTCATGTACAAAGAAGTGCTCTAAAGTATTCTATCTGCGTATGCGATCCCCATGGGTGGGAATCTCTGTTTCATCAATCATCAGTGTACAGGGTAGATCGTGGGCAGGGTAGCCCGTGTGTACAGGGTAAGATGTGTGTACGGGATATTTTGTGTCTGCGGTAACCTGCGTATACAGGCTAGACCCGGAGGATCCGGGCTTCGACTAGTAATGCATCATTTGTCATTCCCTGATATCTGTGCAAAACCAAAAGCAGATGGAACCTACGTTTTCTATTTGCAGAAATCAGCCCAAAGTTTAGAAATATGTTGGACATTTCAAATGAACATTTTTTATTCGAGACTGCATTGGCATGGCAGCAAATTAGAAAAATGACGTCATGGACGGAGAGGAGGATGAGGTGACTTGGAGTTTTTTTTTACTTTTGGGATCCTGGTTCTAACATCCTTCGGTCATCGTGTGCCTTTTTACGCCAGTCCTCGACGTCTTCTATTTCATCCACGCATTCCAGACAATACTGAAGACGCCTCTCCACGCTCCCTGGGGCTCCTTTCACATTATACGGAGGAATTCTCCACATTCATGCCATCCAGAACTGTGAACATGGAAAACGAAAGAAACCATCGTAAGTCAAAGGATCCCTTAGAAACATGAAGAGAACACGATTCACGGCAGTCTGTGGACACGGCAGTCTGTGGTGGAAACAGAATTTAGTCATGAAGGGGATACTCTCGTATTTTCTCCCCAACAATCACAAAATACCACCCTCCGTCCTCTTATTTTCAATTTTCGGCGAAGCAACACCTGGACATCCAATTCACAGACCTACAACAACAAAAATGTGTACTCTTTAAAGCATTGTAAAAGGGATTGCAAAACTTGTTTCGATGAAGTGGGGGAGATCCTGCACACCTCCCCTTGGATGCGTCACTGATGCAAGACCTCTGAAGTCCAGATTAACAAGCTTTTTGGCTTACAAGCTTTTTATAAAGCTAGAATGTAAAATTGGTGCGCTGATAAATGAACATGAAAGCATTTCTGCACTGATGAGACTAGGCAATGTGGTCGTGACTCTGATTATGGAAGAACAGTGGTCCCAAGGAAGACTCATTGAAAACAAACAGGATTTCTCAATTCGCGCTAGGGGATTACTTTCGGTCTTGTACTCGAGGAAAAAGAGCCAGGAAGATCTTGGTAATGAATTCCAGGGAAAGGCGCGAAGGACCTTGGACTTTCCTTTCTTTTTTTAATAGAAGCTAAAAAAAAACCTAAAAAACTAGACCGCTAGACAAAAATGGTATTTCCTTCTCTGGGGAGGGGTGGAGGGGGAGGGCGAGGAATAGGAGGGAAGGCGATGAAAAACTTCTCTTTTCTGACACTTCTCCCCTACAAAGATACGAACGGGGTAAAAACCGGGAAGTGAAAGAGGGTGCTGAGCGAGGCTAGATGATTATTCCCTGATTCTTGATTATTGCGATTAGGCCAGTCTTTGGAACCTTTTTCTCTTAGATATGAATTCACGGAAAATCTGTACCTAAGGATCCCGCCCTATCCTTCCTCTCCCCTGTTTAATTTTTGCTAGAAGTTCCAGTTCCCTAACATGAATCGTGCCCTCTTTCCGTTTCTAAAGGGATCCTGTGACTTACGATGGTTTCTTTTGCTTTTCATTTTCACAAGTCTGCGTGGCATGGATGCGGAGAATTCCTCTACATAATGCGAAAGGAGCCCCATGGAGCGTAGAGAGACGTCTTCAGTATTGCCTGGAATGCATGGATGAAATAGATGATGAAATAGATGAAATAGGACTGGGGTAAAAAAGCACACGATGACCAAAGAACCAGGATTCCAAAAGTGAAAAGACGTACTCCAAGTCGCCTCATCCTCCTCTTCGTCCATGACATCATTTTTCTCATTTGTTGTCATGCCAATGCAGTCTCGAATTAAAATGTTTCATTTGAAATGTCCAATAATAATAATACATGTATTTCTTAACTTTCGGCTGATTTCTGCAAATAGAAAACGTAGGTACCATCTGCATTTGGTTTTGCACGGATTTCAAGGAATGACAAATAATGCGTTATTATGAGGATAATATCCTGTAACATGCAAGTCCCGAAGCAGGTGGGGTAAATTTCCTGAAACCGAACTTGAGATTTTGGACAATTCGCCGAAAACCTGGCTCCGGGAATTTGCGCGCATGTTCGAAATCCCCGATCGATTGCAGATGACGGCAATGACATGGATTTTTAGGTGCGTATTTTTGGCACTTTTGCAGCCTCTGATTTGTTTATTGGTCGCATTCCATGAGTCTACTTTATTGGCAATTCTCATATTGGGATAATGGACAGGCACACTCCTCAGCCGAGAGCATTTTTTCACCAGTTCGAATATTCGAAAATATGAAAAATCCCCCAAAAATTGTGGCCAAATTTGATGTCGAAGCGTTAGTTTTGTCCTAAATGTATCGTGCAACTTTTAAAAGAAACCTGTAAATATGCATGTAAGGCACAAATAAAAAGTTTGGAGCTATAAATCTGAGGTATCACAGGTTAAGGAAAGTAAATGAAACGGTAGCGGTAAAATTGGGATGGTGAAACAAGTAACGAATGGAAACTAGAAGTAGATAGTAACAAAGAAAACACGAAAGCCCCACTTTTTTTATCAGTTTTGCCGTCCGAATTATAATATAGGGTAAAAAAATGTGTTGCAAGTGTAAGAGCGAAGATTCGGAGGGATGGACCGTCACTCATGCGTTCATGAGTTCATCGACATGGTCTCCTCGATCCAGTCAACAAACCTGACGGGAAGGAAGAGCAAGAGGATCAGCAATCATCAAACACGGTTAAAACAGAATTCAAATTCAGATTTGTTTTTGAAGAATTGATTAATGCCAGAATTGTTTACAGGTTACTTTAAGCACGCAAATTTGCTAGTGTACTTTTGCATTTTTCATTCACTGTGGAGACAAATAAATAAAGAGGAAAATGTCCATCGCTGGATTTAAATATGAATAAAAAGGAAATAAGTTAGACGCATAGGAAACAATGAAAAAAATACATCATTATTTTACCCTGAGTTACATTTATTATTATATTTGCCTATACTTAGAAACCACATTAAGACGCTAAGCAAATAAATATACAGTATATTATCTGACATGTTCAAGGAAAGTTATGTAGAAACTCTTAACCTGTGGTTATCTGCGTAAAACTTGTAACAAATAGTAACATCATGCATCTTGTCATATACGCGTTTTCTTTTAACTTTTTCATTTCCATGGTATTTTTGAGACAGCTTAATAAAGGAGGAGCATGGGATAAAGGTATTTCTCACTTGTTGACTTTCGTGAATACACCGTACTGGCCAGGTTCATAATTGGAGCAATTCTGCCCCGACTTTGCATATATATGACTGACGAGTCCTTCGACCACCCACTGACTTTTCAGAAGACTATGAGAGGCGAAGACTATGGGACTCCCTGAATCTCCTCCACACACCGTCTTGTATTCTACGAGGGAATAATATATTCTAATAAGTACTTTGGAAATATTGTGAATTTCGTAAATCTCAATAATCCTACAAATTTTTTGCGTGTTGGTCGCTTATATTAGTAGCAATAATATAAAATGTATGATACACAGAGGATATCCTAGCTTTATTTGGCCATTTGTTATTCTGAATCTGATACCTTTCCACTACTTCTTTCAGGATCTATCATACTCAATTTCGCGTCCTTGATTCTGAAGAATAGCCCTGCCCCTTGCTTTCCATAGAACCAGAGCTTTACGGAGCACTCGGATATATAACTTCTCCTGTTCCTCACTAAAACCTAAAGTCCACCCTAAAGTTTTGCGGCGCCGATTCACGAGGGCACGCTTCAGGAATCCAAATGCAAAGAAATCAAAACCCTATTTGGGCGACTAAATTGGCAGTAAATTGACTGGATTTTTCTGCTGGCAGGAAGGTACAACCATGTTTAATCAAACATCACAATTTACTTGTACCTTTCATCGGCCAGTTGGCGCTTGCATCATTTCAGGTACTGATATATATTCCCTCTTGTTTTTGCTGATGACATGAACGTTGATCTTGTGTTATCCTTACATTTTGAGATCCTCTGGAATGACCCTTCTAATAGTTCCCTTGGCCTCTGACGGTCGATATGGAAGTCATTTTTTGCTGGATGAATTCACCAAGTCCGCAAAACATGTGACTTTCAGCAGAAACTTCTAATTTTGTACCGGTATTGCGTCAAGCTTTTTGTCCTAAATTCACGCCTTTCTTCGTTTCTCGCCACTTTACCTCATGAATGATGATATTTAAGACATATCTTTTGGGAACGCGGCAACTTTCCAAGGAACACGTACAAAATTGTCATTTTCTGTGAGTAACCTTCCGTGGAAAGACGATTCACGCACGTCTCCGCGACATAATCAAAGCCATCGCAATGGCCCCTTAATTTCCATGACGAAGTTGACTTCTTGCCCAATAATTACGTGTCACACGAATGCTACTTATCCTTCTCCCATTCGAGTAAACACATTTTGGAAATGGTCAAATAATCTGGGGCAGCCTGTATTACTGGCAGGAGTGACTTGAAAATTATGTCCATCCTGCACTCCACTCTTCTTTCTTGGATTCAATTCCAAACGGCGTGGATGAAAAAAATGAAGAGGTTGGAAGTCACACGCGATTGGAATGATAGGATTGGTGTGATTTAAATAATACCTTTCGCATTGTCATTCACGATCGAGGAAGAATAGTTGCGTTCTCCTGCACAAAACGTGCTTCTGGAGATGGAAGCAGGGTGGTTCTTTGTGATTTCGTAGATTTTATATCGGCATTCACTCTTTGGTATGACTGTCAGTTGCACCTCAGTCAAGACATCTGTTACTAGGTCCGAGGCGTCTCTTCCCCAGCCGGCCACCTGAATTTAAGCCGATAATAAAAAATGAAGAGACAACCAGAAAACAATTAGGCATCCGAGTGAAGGCGTCCTACCTTTCCTGGATGAGGACCGCAAAATCTATCTTCAACCCCATCTAAAATGTCATCAGAGATGTCATCATTGAACGGAAGACAGATCAATTGAACCCATTCATTTAGATTAGCCGAATCGTGGAGTTTCATCAAGGCGATGTCCGACTCCCAGCCAGTGTATTTGTCATGCACGAATATCTGAGTCGCCTGAAAGCAAAGGAGAATAGTCTACCATCAGGAATCTAGAATGTACATATTTCCACCTGGAAATAGTACGAAATGCATTTAGAGTCAAACCTTCATCTTTTGCACGAATTCATCGTCCTGGGACACATTTCTATAGTGCTTGCCGAGATAGACGAAGAAATTGTCCACGTCGTGGCCCACGACGCAATGTGCTGCAGTGAGAACCCAACGCATTCCAATCAACGCTCCTCCACAAATGATATCTCCAATATTCACATGATAGATTGCAGCTTGCCAGGGCCACGACCCAGGTGCTGCTTCCTTTCCTCCGCGAATCAATCGCTGAGCGGATGGAACCAGGTTTCCCCTTCGACCACAAACTAAAAGCACAGGAAAATCCACCCTGCAATTCTGTCATCTTGCAAGTTCTACCAACCGCTGGAACCATTTTTCGATGAAAAACAAACCAGGTTCACAGAGGGGGTCAGGGCCAGTCCATTCTTCATTCGCTCCACATGTACGAACTCGTGGTCCTCGTATAGTATAGTACTTGTCGCAAATAAAGCTCACTTTACTTCCGATTAGGTATTTTCCGCCTTGAATGCATTCTGTTTTGCTTTTGGATCTAAAAGAAATACGTGCTTTGGTCAGTGGCCACTTCCAACACTCCAACATTAAAAGCAGTTTTGGGTGCGCCTTGAACGGCAGCGGATGTTTATTCCAATTATCTCCAACAAGAAACGTGGCCCAATAAGATGACTTTTTTTTCTAGCACAACAGAAGTTTCATCCTGAAATGCAAGCAAACACATTTCAGTTCTCATCGTGATCATGTGAGCATGTTCATAATTATATGATACCTCTGGAATGTGTAATTTTATGAAGATTACGAGGGCGGGAAATACCACACATTCATAGAAAATATTAGAGCATGGTTGAGTATTTCTACCTCGGTTCATCATTAGAGCATGAGAGAATGCGAAAGCTTCCGTGTATGATGGGAGGAGGTGGTCCACATCCGCATTTGGTCACCCACATCTACAAATGGCAATTGCATTTTTCCGATCCTATAATGCTTTACTGCACTTGATATTTTTTAAACGGTGTTATATCATGCATACGCCGAAGATAAACTTACATCGCTGAGACATTTTTTAAGCATTTCCGACAGATCAAGGCCTTGCAATGTTGTCCCATTTTTGCACTTCCCGCTTACTTCTTTCAACAATTCAGGAAAGAATGCCAACCAGGATAAACCACAATCACACTGAATGGGATTGTCTGGAAAAAAGAGGAGAAAGTTTCAACAAAAAGAAGAATGAAGTAGGAAGTAGTTGGACCACCCTGGCACTCACCATCTAGGTAGAGAAAACCATTTCCCTGAGAAAACACGTGAAGGACCCGCCCGTGAATCCTAGATATATTATTATGTTGCAGGTGCAATTTCGTGTGGGCCCAAAGACCTGAAATTGACGTGGACAATACTCCTTAATTTGAAACATCGCAATGATATCATCAGCAGGCCATGAATAGGAGAATAGAGTTCATTAAATTTTTCTTCAAATAAAGCAGCTCTCTCTCTTAGTAAATTGGCCTCGAGAGATATAATGCTGGATGTAACATGACACACGGAGACACAGACTATGTTTTCCCTCTCAAATGAGCAGTAAGAGAAAGTAATTAACATAATTAGGGAAAGGTCAAAGTCTACTATCCTATTGCTTATTTTCGATTTCCTATATTAGTAACTGGGAAATCAAAGAGCAATTTCATTTAATGTTGTTTTTAAAAATACAACGGGAGACACGATGGAACGACCCTGTTGTGGACACTTGTTCTCTGAAGAATCAGACGTGCCGGTGGATTTAATTATCAAATGATGAATCGCAATACCATTTAGGTCAAATGGTTTCCCAATGTAAGCATTTTCAATCCGACTCCATGATTAGAAAAATTGATATTACAAATCCCGAGATAGGAATCAACTCAACACAACATAGTGTCACTCTAAAGCCCGGAAATGGGAAACGCGCTTCATGGCATTAATACCATTACCACACATTTCCTCACCCACACTACTGTTCCGAGAAAAACGTCTGAAATACTACAGGCGATAAAAGTATCTAAACTTTAGATCGTAAAGAAAACTTTGGATTCTTTTCTTCTAATCGCCATCTAAATTCCTAATCCATTTGTTGTCGTAACCAATTTTTTTGCAAAGGCAATCATTTTTCATTTCACATTTCAAATTTTTTTTCCATTTTTCATTTTGCAGTCGATTATAGCGCATTATTTAGGTACTCTTCCGCTGCGATTATTATTCGAAGAAGCCTTCTCCCGTCACGAATTACTAAAAAATATGATTGCGGAGATCTGAAACGGAAGTGAGGATGCTCTAAGATTAGTATCAGCAACTCAAAGTGTCAGGTACCGTCCACTAAAAAGGGAAAACTAAAGTTTCACAAAAACTGCATCAGTATCGGGTTCCGAGGTGGTCACTACACGTCTTACACTACAAAAGTAAAACCTTACATTTTTACACTCTGATGTACACAGGAACGTGGTACAAGAGATTTCACAAGAAAGATGACTAAAAAACTGACGTTAAATTTGGAATAAGAAAGAAATATATGAATCGATACTCACTGTTGTTTTCCGTTGACTTGGAAGCAGGAAATCCGACATACACACTGTCGCACTTGAAAGATGGTATTGAGGTCAGCTCATTGTTCGAGAGCTTGAGTTCCCTCAATTTGGGAGTTGCCCATTTGTCGAACTCCACATTCGTGATTTTATTCATACGTAGGTCGAGTTCTTCCAGGTTGTCGCTCTTGAAGGGTGGGACTGACGTCAAGGAATTGCTGTGGAGCCTGAGGATCCTCAATTTGGGAGTTGCCCATTTGTCGAACTCCACATTCGTGATTTTATTTTTATCGAGGTAGAATTCTTCCAGGCTGCCGCTCTTGAAGGCTGGTACTGACCTCAAGGAATTCTCGTCGAGCTTGAGGATCCTCAATTTGGGAGTTGCCCATTTGTCGAACTCCACATTCGTGATTTTATTTTTATCGACGTAGAATTCTTCCAGGCTGTCGCTCTTGAAGGCTGGTACTGTCGTCAAGGAATTGCTATAGAGCTTGAGGATCTTCAATTTGAGAGTTGCCAATTTGTCGAACTCCACATTCGTGATTTTATTCCCACCGAGGTCGAGTTCTTCCAGGCTGTCGCTCTTGAAGGCTGGTACTGACGTCAAGGAATTCTCGTCGAGCTTGAGGATCCTCAATTTGGGAGTTGCCCATTTGTCGAACTCCACATTCGTGATTTTATTTTTATCGAGGTAGAATTCTTCCAGGCTGTCGCTCTTGAAGGCTGGGACTGACATCAAGGAATTCCAGGAGAGATTGAGGATCCTCAATTTGGGAGTTGCCCATTTGTCTAACTCCACATTCGTGATTTTATTCCCAGAGAGGTCTAGTTCTTCTAGGCTGTCGCTCTTGAAGGCTGGCACTGATGTCAAGGAAATGCTCCAAAGCTTGAGGATCCTCAAGTTTGGAGTTGCCCATTTGTCGAACTCCACATTCGTGATTTTATTATGTTCGAGGTTGAGTTCTTCCAGGCTGTCGCTCTTGAAGGCTGGGACTGACGTCAACTGCAGAAAAAATAACTTGGATTTTTTGGATTTTGGAAGTTGCCTGCAAGGAGAGATAATATGGAAGCACCATTTGATTTTGTTATGGAGTAGACTCCCGCCTATTTAAAGAACAAGAAAGATGTAGAATGTTTCGCACTTTTTTCCCTGACCCTCCAATTTCAATTAAATTTGACACGCTGATAGTACCTGTTGAGAAAATAAAGTATTGCAAATTTCAGCTCCATAAAATATGCATTCCTGGAATGAAAAGTAATTAAAGAATCCATGTTTTTCGGTTCTTTGGGCCCAGGGAAAACCACATTTATAATAACTCCGTTATTTATTAATATATTGACGCCAATATCGTATCGTTGCATAGGGTATGAAAGTCCTCATCATAGGATTTGTAACACATGGTAATGAAAGCAATGACCTTGACCTTCATGTTTTGTAATGACCTTGATATTTGACCTGAGCTTGACCTAAATTCCCACGTTCGATTCCTCTGAAATTCCAGGACCTCATCAGATGTATCTTCTTTTATGCGCACCGCGATGTTTATTCTGAGTTTCTTATTATCAAAAGAGATGAGTATTTTAGTGCCTCACCATCATAGGGTTTTCAAAATGTGCCAAATTATGTCCCAGAGACTTGTTAGCATGTGCAAGCGGTACCAATACCGTGTGTGTCTGCACTTGTCATCAGAACGTAAAGCTAATAATTGAAGGACAACACATCCCTTTGCGCGGGGTATGACCGATATTTTCTCGCCGCGATAGAGTGTAATCCTGTCAGAGGTGAATGTTTCCTAGGTGAATGTGATCAATGTCCCGGGACTGGGCAGCTAAAAGAGTAGATGATCCGGGAATTATATGAAGAAGGCATTGACATTGTCCATTTTAACCAGTGGGTCGCAACTGACCGATGCGCGTTAGAGACCCTTCAGAAGGAAACGGTGTTCTTTCGTGACATCCTGATGGAGAGGTTCTCACGCTTGCGCAGGCATGATTTCATTGCGAAGGAGGAATCGGCATCTCTCAAGAACTTGAATGAATCATTGAATGAAAAAGAAGTGCTGGCCACGAGTGACTTCATTGAAAGTTTATCTTTCGCGATTTAGGACGCCATTCCGGGTTACCACTGGACTAACGACCAGGCCACAATCAATCCGTCAGTGGCATACTTCGTGAACGAGGGTGCTTTAGAATATTTTAGCTTTGTCATTTCAGATTCACTGAATCCCGATACAGTGGCAGTCCACTAATTTATAAAATTTACTCATGGATTATATAAAAACGAAATTCATTCCACGAAAGTTGTATCAATTTTCCGACGGCTTGGTCGTGCAGTATAAAAACCGGAAAACAATTTGCAAGCTTTGCTTGCCACCATGAAGACTTCGGAATGCCAGAGGAATGGCGTTTTTTCGCAAGTTCCCACGGCAAGGGCTCAAGTGACGGATTAGATGGAACATTGAAGTGACTTGCCACAAAGGCAAGTCTGCAGTGGCATGCAAGTGATCAGATAACGTCCCCTCTTCTGTTGTATACCTGGGTAACGCAAAGTATTGCTGCGATGAACTTTTTCTTCTGTTCGAGAGGCGAATTATTCACTCGAGCAGATAAAATTCGAGAGCCTTTCAACGGCAGTACCAGTAGCAGGGAATCAAGAAGTACATGCTCTTCTTGCGTCCGACCGACCCAAACACTAGTCAAAATACATTCCTCGGCAGTAAATGGGAAGAAAGTTAAAGTTTTGAGTGCCCAAGATATAGTGAAAGCTCTTTTGACTGATATACCGCCAATTCGAAACGATTAGAACAGCTGTTGATAAGTTGCTGATAAGTTGATAAGCTGTTGATAAGTGAAGCGCAGGTACAAGCTCATGGCTCTGGTGATTTGTGATACCGGCACATGTTATGAAGGTCACGCATCAAATTGTTCGTATCTCTGTTAATTGTGAAAAACCCATAATGAAATTCGCAGAGTGCGTAAAGAGAGACATGTCTGATAAGGTCCTGGAATTTCAAGAAAATGGAGTATGGGAATTTAGGTCTTGGTCGGGTCAAATTTCAAGGTCATTTAAAAAATATGTAGACAAAGGGCATTCCTTTTATTACCGTTGTTACAATCACCTGATTAGGAATTTCATGTCCTATCCAACGATACCATATTCACGTTTTTATCTTCATTACTAATGGAGTTATGATAATTTTTGTGATCATTGGGCTTAAAATGTCCAAAAATGGCCGATTGTTTGATTGGCTGTCATTCTCAGAATACATATTGTATAGAGTTGACATTTTTTGCTGTTTATTTTTTCATTAGGTACAATCAGCGTGCCAAATTTAATTGAAATTGGAGGAGGTCGGAGAAAAAGCGTGCGGATTGACATGAAACCACCCAGAAATATTTATTAATAGAAAGAGAACGCTGACTCACCAGGGCACATTGGAAGGCCAAGAGGTCACCTGCAGTGCTGAGACAACCTCATGATAGGAAGCATGCGAACAATCAACCGTCACATTGCCAATCGAATCTTTGTTGCACGTGCAGGGCCGTATGGATTGGATAGGGCATTCAAATATTCCAAATGTCAAGGAGGGGATGGAAGCAAAAAGGATTGTGAACAATGGTATCATCGTTGGTTTCGATATATTAGGAGAGCAAAAATTGGTTTGTTGTGTCGGTTCCCACACGTGCTGTCTTCCCAGATGATGGAAGTGCATCCACGTCAGTGCAATAGTATTCCTATGAAACGGAAGAATACCACGTCAGAAAAGATCATTCATTGGAACTATGGCAACCAATATCAATGAACATTTCATTTTGCGATTTCTGCATGCACATGTTAACATTCCCGGAGCAGTCAATATTGACCGTACTTGTAAGAAGCCGGAATGTAATCAACATAAGGCTGATTCCATCAGAAGAATGACATGCAATTCCAATGTATGTTGGCGTCCAAAGATAGGATACGAGATCACTAGATAGGACTTGCCCAAGTCGTACGAGTTGTGACGGCATGATATCTGTCCTTGGGTGAACAAGTCAACATCACCTGAACATTATTAGCGTGTGCTCACCAACGACTCGCCTAAGTAGGTGTATTCCGATTTTCTAAATGCAATATGTAGAGTTATATTTTTCAGGAAGAATAATTGAATTGATCCCAATGTGCAAGTCACACCGTCTCCGAAAAACATCAAAGAAATGCCAAGGGAAATGCAGCAACAAAGGACTGGGTGATAAAAATGCTCCAAGTGTGTAGGCGAAAACTTCATGGAAAAATAAATAGAATCGGAATGAGTCGGAAACTCTTACGACAGAGAATAAATTCATAATTCATAAATCGTCATTCATCAATTTCAAAAATTATTTACAGTGCATATTTACACTATTCGGTACATGGGAAATAATATCTGGTACTCGTATGCGAAAATTAACAGCTAATGCCTATAGCAACTTTCGTGTACAAGTTCTTGCAGTTACTACCTTGTTTATAACTCCTGATTACATGGTAGTCCCGAATTGAAAATTGGCATATCTATAGAGTATATAATCAAATTATGAAAATAATTTTTTATAGAAAAAAATGACATTTTCCCCTTGCAATTAAAGGTCAACGATCAGACTCTTTGACCTTTGACCTTTGCTTCAAAGGAAACTTCATGTTTCACAATCGTTTTCAAAGGGCATAAACGGACCTTTAAAATGAAACCACTTTCAGCTCTCTACGTTGACTAGAATAAAAGTTGTGAGCACTTAAGTGATGACCTGACAGAAAATTTGTCTTTTTTTGGAATATTGAAATCGCTGCACCTCAGAAAGTATTTGATCTAGGGAGCAGCAATTTGGCCTGTAATATTTTTTTAACAGCCCCTACACGCTTGCAAAATTTAATGAAAATCGGGGGGGGGGGTCAGGTTTTTCACTGTGTTGAGTTGACTTGGAATGCCCATACTTTGAACGACTATCGCTTTGTATTCAGACGACACAGACGATGGAAACCTGAGGAGGGAAACCATCTTGAGTAAGACTTACAATAAGAACTGATGGATTTGGAAATCCTCGAGGGCGAAGATGAATATGTACTTCCGAGATGAAAAAGAAGACCTGGGACGCACATGAATTAATCACTTTCGCTCCAAAGGGTTGGGAGATATTCTCAAGTCAACTTTCACTGGATCCTGCTTCAAATCCCTTTCGCGTTCCTCTGTGGGAAAGGATGTTGCGCTATCTTGGGATTTCCGTTTACGGTTCCTGTTCGTGCAGGATGAGACGTATCCGCTGATTTCCTTTCTGCCTTCCTTTTTGATATGAAGCAAACGTTCAGACTGTTTTTCTTTTGCCTCTGAAATGATTTTTAGTTTTTTTTTAGGCAATCTCACGAACGCTCCTCGACGTTAGATGGCCGTCACGAAGCGAGCAATGGGTATTCGCTGTCAATGTTCTCCGAAATTGTCAGGTTTTCCTTATAAAGAAATTTCCGACAAAGAAGGTGTAAGCCTGAATTTCGACTAAACCCTGTTCCACTTAACTGTACAATAAATTCCAATACCTTTTTTTTTTAATTGCAATAAAACATCTTCTCAGCTCCTGTCATTGAGGATGATGGAGAAGGAAGTGTACAGTTTGGGTCAAACGCTCTGCTACACGGACGGATCAAGGTTTGCTACCCCCAAGCTATGTTTCCTGTCAACATTCGGAATCAGTTAGTATGATGTAGCCTGTGCAAGTCGAGTGAATGCGCTGCACAGCTTTCATCAATTCACACTGATTCGTAGATATTCAAAACCGAACGGAATATTCAAACTGGGGTCGTACCAGTGCCTCATACAACAGAAGAACGCGCGAGTTTCTGCTGCAGCGGGACGTCGAATGAATCCTATAATCCTGATACATTTGGCCACCGTCACTTGCGCGTTCGAGGAAAACTGAAAGTCTTCGTTGATGGAAAAAAAACTCTCTCTAAATCTCTCTCTCCGCTTGCCTCCCCAAGTTTAACGCCAAACGCATCCAGGGACTTGTTATTATTTTGACCGACGTAGAGAATTTTACGCTTAAAAATATTAAACCTCATGAGCCATTTCTTGCTTCATTCCTCCAAAATTCTCAAATCTCGCTCGACTCTTGCACTATCCGCCTCCAGCTTACAACAGAATCTACTTTGGTGTCGTCGGTAAATTGACCAATTTTGCCTTCTACACGGTGATCTAAATCGTGAAATCATACCAAACACAGATGCTGTCCCAGGACCGATCCCCGAGGGAAACCACTGGCTACCCCGACGTCCGTCGACCGGCCGGATGCTGTGGTGGTTAAAGAGGGGCAAAAATGGTCGTCTACCCAAGACATGGAATTCTACGCAACCGTCATTGAAAATCGTATACCACGGTGGGAAAAGTGCCTCAACGTCCATGTGGGTTATATGGAAAAGTATGCCCCGGTGAGCATTCTATGCTGCACCTGTATCGTATCGTTGCAATGAATACGAAGACCTTGGAGGCTGGTGGTAAAGTTTTTTTTTCCCGTTTCCCGATTGTGTATCTATTTGTCCGGGAACTCCTCCTCTCCCGCTCTTCACATCCGAGCGAATCCGGTATCGATGGAAAGCTTGAAACCTGGGAAAGTTAAGGACCTTTTTTCCGTCACTTTGCGACTAAAACTAGACGAACTACGACAGCTACTGTAGCAAAGAAGCGGCGCTAAGTTAGTATTGGGGATATACAATACATAGGGGAAGGTGGGGCAAAACGGGGCGGTTCAGGAAAATTACCAAAATTTAGTACCAAGGAATTGGTGTAGCACGTTGCGGATTGGTATGCGGTACCTTTCATATCTAACCTACGATTAGGATCCAACATCATCGCGAAATCGGAGCCGGTTTTTCCCCCCAACAATTCCAAAAGTTGGAGTCAAATACTCCGTATTGCCCCACCCTTGGGACAGAATGGGGTGTCTCTGCGAGGCAAAACGGGGTATGCCTCCAAATATTGTCTTTAAAAGTTTTTATTGATTTTATGTTCCTTCTTAGATAGGTCACAGAGCAGAAACATCAATGAAATATCTGCAAATATCAAACTAATGATTTTACACATGTTTCTCGCGTCTTCATTGTATGCCCTCATATTTTATGCCCTTATCCTTTATGCAAAGTTCATAGAACAGTGACCGCAACGAAACATCCACAAAATAAATAAAAAACAGATGCTTTCTCTTTTCCCCAGTTCTTCATTCTTACTTACAAGGGTCAAAGAACAGAAACAGCAATGAAACTTCTACAAATAAATCGTGTTTCTTTCGCATGTTTTCCCACATTTTCATTAAATGCCAAATTCCTAAGGCCACAGAACGGAAAGAACAATGGAACTTTTACGGCAAAACAATAGTTCCTGTTTCAAATTGTTATCCATGCATTCATTATAGATGCAAATTTACAGAAGTCACATAAAAACTCGTCCTCATCCGTGTCGTCATCGATGCCTGCACAGTTGTCATGAGCTGAATCCCGGTAACCCAACCTAAACTGGGTTTTCAGCAAAAGGAGGCATCTGAACAGTAGCACAATGCGTCAGGCTGATCCTCACGATTGTAATGGATATTCCAGCCAGAGGTGAAGAGATATATGGAGCCGCTATATCGCCCCATTTTGCTCCATCAGGACCGTCTATAATTATGACACTGCAAAACCAAAGGTGAGTGAAGTATGCAAAAAATCAAGACTTCATATTATAGTGCACAATTTCAACTTCAGCCAAAAAAAATATCGGACGTCTCCAATGTTCCCATGTTACTTTGTTTCGCTTATCAAAAACTCGAAACAAAATAAGAAAAGTCGAAGTTTTCTTATTTTACTCCTAGGATGTTTACAAACTACTTCATTGAGAGCCACCGTGCCTGAAAACTTGCACCCGTGGTAGGTTGTTTAATAGGGTAAATAGCCTACCCTCGCCATGGGTGATCCAAAACTCGTCCATTGACAGTCCAGTTGTCCAGAGATGGGTATAAGTCCGGGGGTGGTCGTCCTTTGGATGTACATAGGATGCCATCGTCATGGATCCATATCTTCTCATGCATTCTGAGCTCTATTCGAGCTGAGTTTCCCTACATCGAACACTCAATTACTTCCTTTTCATTGAATGAAGGTTTTATCGAATGTCGTTATGAGCATCCGATTGGGATTTATTTTCTTCTTTATTTTTCTTCTTATGTCCCATCATAGGTAGCAACCCTGTAACTTCAATCAATATACAGTACAGCTAGTGTGGCATTATAATTGGACCAGTGCATGGTTTCATTTAGATTTCGACATTACGAACGAAACGATGTGTCCCCCAGTAGCACCCCAATATTGGGTCAATATATTTTTATATCCCCAAGCTCCGCCAAGATGTATCCATCTTGGCTCTGTATTGGCACCCATCTTGTACCATTGTTGGCATTACTACACGGAAAAACATCGGGCCAGTATTGGTGTTAATGTTATCCGTAATTTTTTTTTCCAGTACAGGCATTCCAATGGTAAAGGCGTTTCACTATGGAGTACTAGTACGGCCTGTACCAGTATAACCCCTTGCCCATGCACAAGTCTCTCCCGTGCATAAGCAGGAGGCATAGAACAGTACAGAGGTTGACTGTCCCTGAACGTACCAATTATTGTACATTTCATAAGATGAACTTCTGATTGTTCTACGCAGTGCTTGTGATTTCAGTCCTTCGTTTCCTCATTACGTCCTCAGGATGAGGAAAGGAAGGATTGATCCCACAAATACATTCCACGTTCTAATACTCCTTTCGGATAGGGAAAGATCGCGTTCGTAGGGGCTCTCATAGGGAATATGAAAGCGGGAAGATGTTGATAGACTGCTTGAAAACGGCAAGATTAACTAAATATGTTAATCTTTTAGCCTCACCGGCCAACAACTAGAGACCGGTCAGAAACCGGGGTGCTTACGCTATACCCTAGCACCTTCGCGCTTGTCTGTGTTATCCTTCTGAGAGGCGTTTCAAATCGCCCAGTCAATAGTTAATACGGCGTAGAAAGAAATTTTGCCGACAGTAATCATGGTATGATTCTCTCGTGTAGGTCATTCTTGGATCACAACGCCCATATCAAATAATCAACCAAAATCACTTGGAAGGGTAGTAGAGTACATTGGGAGGTATGGACCGTCACTCGAGTGTTCATGAGTTAATGTAGTAATGTGCGCACCAATTTTCAATGGATTTCCCTTTCTTCAACCTTTCCCCCTCCCCCGCCTCTCTTCCGGGCTCACTAACTTTAGGCCTAGGCCGAACCAACATACTGCTTTCAAGTCACAGCAAGGCCTACCTTTTTCTTTGCAAAGGAAACTAAGTTCTCGACTTATGGCCCCAATTAGGCCTATAATGGTAAATCCTTGTTTTCGATACATCTGGTTGAGGACGTCCAATCGCAGGCCTATTCATACTATCACGAACCATATCAGTGGGACGTAGAACGTTAGGCCTATCTGGAGTTCCTCGACCCATCTAGAATAGATCTTTTGAGAGAAAACCTTCAAGAAGCATGCAATCCATGGTACGTGCCATCCTGTTAATTTAGGGATGGCCGGATACGATATCTGCATATCCCACCACATCGATCAGTCACTCGTTATCACCGATTTATTCTCAGCTCAACTCATGAACTCAGCACAAAAATGCCTCACATTAAAAAACAGAAGCAACAGGCGCCCATACGAAGGTTGAAACAGTCTTGAATCTGGCATAATTTCGGCACGGCATCTGGCAACACTGGGGGACAGCACCGAAGCAAGCACTCCAAGCCTAATTGAACGACAGCTAATTTCATTTTTTATGGCGAAATGTAGCGTCGCAAACAATAAAAAGGCCACTTCTCCTGATCTACAAGTCAAAATCTTTCTTATGGTCGGTCTCTTTCCTCCGAAACCCCCCCCCCCCAGGAGTGGCTACCACCGGGGGGGGGGGGGGGAAACGGAATGAAATTCACATCCACCAAAAACGGGACTCAGTGTTATCCACAACCCATGGAGATGGAGCTTCAATTTTGCTGGAGCGATTCTGTGGTGAGAGGATGAAGTATGCCAATTTTTATTCCTGTTGATGGTCTCAGAGATAAATACGAGGAGGTTGAATCTTGTTAAGGGAAAGGGTTGAAGACATGGTCTCCTCGATCCAATCAACAAAACTGATGGGAAGAAAAACAATTGGGTCAGCTATCATCAAAAACGGCCAAAACCGAGTCAAATGAATTCATATAAATTTTTAGAGAATTCATTAATGTCGTTTTTTGCCATGGGCAAAATGTTCTTTTGTATTTTTTTTAAATTCAAGGTGGGGATAATTAAAGAGGAAGGAGTTCGTCTCATGTTTTAAATGTAAATAAAAATGAAAGATGTTAGATACCCAGGACACATTGAAAAAGGACATGTTTATATTAACCATTGTTATATTTGAAATAATTTTTGCTGGTTTTTCGGAACCACATTAATACGCTATGCAAATGTATATATTTTAACTCTGATATGTTCAAAGAAGGCTATAAGGAAACTCTTAAACAATTATCTGCCAAGGACTGACAAATGATAACGCCATGCATCTTCTTAAATATGCGTTTTCTTTTAATTCTTATTTTTCATGGTGTTTTTGGGACAACATAACAAAGGGATGAAGGCATTTCTCACCGATTGACTCTAGTGAATACACCATATCGGCCAGGTTCATAATTGGAGCAATTCTGTCCTGGTCTGTCATAGATATGACTGAGGAGTCCTTCGACCACCCACTGACTTTTCAGATGACTATGAGAGACGGAGATCATGGGACTCCCCGCAGCCCCTGCACAAAATGTCCCGTATTCTGCGGGAGAATAATGTCACTTACATATATTGGAATTTTCGTAAATTTCGTAAATCACAGGAATACAACACCCTTGGGTATCATGATCGATTAAATAAATGGATGATATCTTATTAGAACAGCAGGATTACAATGTTACATCCATATTGCACCCCTTTATTGTAAGCACTTCCATATGGCGTGGTTAAAATAATTGAATAGGAAAGTTGTACGCAATTGAAATGAAAGCGATTGGTGTGATTGGAATTATACCTTCCGCATGCTCATTCACAGGAGAAAGAGAAAATGGAGGAGAAATTGTGGCGTTCTCCTGCGCAAAATGTGATCCTGGAGATGGAAAAAGGTGCTTTCCCGTGATTTCGGCGATTTTTTTTCTGCATTCCGGAATTGGAATGACCGTCACCTGCACCTCAGTCAAGACATCTGCTCTCCGGTTTGAGGCGTGTTTTCCCCAACTTGTCACCTGGCGTAAAACCGATAGTGAAAGCAAAGAAAAGAGAAAAATGAGGCATTCGAGTGATGGTGTCTTACATATCCAAGGTGAGGACCGCCAAAGTTATCTTGTCCACCATCCAGAAATTCATCAAACAATTCATCATTGGACGGCAGACAGATCAATTGCACCCATTTCGTGAGATCAATTGAATCGTGGAGTTTCATCAGGGCAATGTCCGACTCGTAGCTGGTGTATTTCTCATGCACGATGATCTGAGTCACCTACAAGCAACGGGGAATCGTTCACCATTAGGGATCGAGAACGCATTTTAACATGTAGATAACACGAAACGTATGTATGCTTGCACCTTCATCTTTTGCATGGTTTCATCGTCCATGGAGATTTTTCGTAAATGCTTGCCGACATTTACAAAGAAATCAGTCACACTGCGGACTGTATTGTCATAGCCCACGACGCATTGTGCTGCAGTGAGAACCCATTGTCTTCCAATCAGAGCTCCTCCACAAATGATGTCTTTCTCATGGTCATTGTAGATGGCAGCTTGCCAAGACCAAGCCCTTGGTGCTGCTTCTTTCCTCCATGACCCAACCCCTGAGAGGATGCAACAGGATTTTCAATTCGGCCGCATTCTAGAAGCGTAGGAGAACCCACCCGTAATTCCGTTATTGTACAAGGTATACAGATCATTCAATGGAATTCTCAATAAAAACAGACCAGGTTCACAGAGGGGATCAGGGCCCGTCCATGTTTCTTTCACTTCACATGTCCGAACACGTGGACCCTGTAGAGTATAATATGGTCTACATTCGTAGTTCACCTTACTTCCGATGAGGTATCTCCCATCTTGAATGCATTCTGTTTTAATTTTGGAACTGAAAGATATACGAGCTTTTGTAGGTAGCCAGTCCTAACGCTTCTACATTTAGATAAGATTTGGGCGGACATCATATGGCAGCGTTGGGTCACCGCAATTACCTCCTTAGCATGTACCATGGCATATTAAAAGAAAAATTATTTCTTTAGCACAACCACTGTTTCCTCCTGAAACACACCAAAATAATTTCAGTTCCCATATTGATCATGCGAGCAAATACATAAATGTAAAATATTTAAGGTATATGTTGTTTGTTGAAATTGGAGTTGGGGTGAAAATTCTCCCATACATAGAAAACATGAGAGGATGTTTGAATAATCTTAACTCCGGTCTTCATTAGAGGCTGAGAGAATACGGAAGCTTCCGCGAATGATGGGAGGAGGTGGTCCACACCCGGTAACCCCTGCCGATCAAATATGAAGTTAGGCACACAAGAAATCATCCGAGTAATGTTTTCGATAAAAATCCTGGTGACGTCCTCCCATGGCATATATTTCTATAGGAACGTACATTACGTTTGCGCCACTTAGAAAATGAAATATAGAATTAATTACTATTATCGATAATGGAGTGCCGAAAGCACGACCATAGCGAGTTTGTTTGCCCAAAGGGACAGTCGTGAGCGAGTGAGAGAGTGAGTGAATGATTGACGTAAATTCTAATGTTGTTCTAGAGAAGTTAGAAGTCTGAAATTTGATACACAATGTGCTAATGAAGTGGGGAGTTCAGAAAAATTCTACTTTTGTAAGTATCTAATACTAGCGAGATTGTTTGCCTTCGGGCAAACAAACTCGCAATGGTCGCGCCTTCGGCGCTCCATGACCTTGAATAGGAATTAATTCATTCATTCTTTGGGAAATGGCAAACACGTGTTTAAAGTACGTCCCATTAAAATACCTGACATATGGGAACGAATGTATTCATTTTTAACAAAATCATTATTTCTACTATTTCTAGTGTGCCTAACTTGAAATATTTTCATGTTTCCCTTTTTGTAAGGGTGGAGAATACATTTTGAAGGACCTCCTCCAATCCCTATGATCCCTTCCCGATAATCTAGGCTGAGGGGCATATTTCAATAATAGGATTTTTCTTGTATTCAGACATCAAATAGGTACTTCTGAGGGAATTTTTTATTTTCTGTCTCTGTTTCTGTTTCGTTGGATCAAAAAAAAAATCTGTAAAATGGGACTTTAAAAACAGTGTATTGATGGGATTGAACGAAAAATTTTTCTTCTTCTGAAATGAAATTCCATGACACCCAGTTTCATCCTCATACGTTTCTCCTTTTTTACAGGCGGTAAAAAAAAATATATATATATATATTTTTGGAAACGCGATTCACCCAAAAGCTGTGCTCTGAGGAGACGCACAACAAATGTTGAATTTTTCCTTAAATCAACACGTTCGTTATGCGCGCACCACCTACTTTTATATTTCTGCCCGATTCGGTAGGATATGAAACATTAATTGAATACGTTACGTCCCCAAGAAATATCGCCCCAAAATTCCAATATTTTGGAAATTTGACATTTTTCCTGAGCTTAGTGCGTCGGCAGTCACGTTCTTCCTAAGTTTCAGTTTTCCATGTTTCTCCGTTTGAATGAAGCAAATAGAACTACTTGAAAATAGGTTCCTCGAAAAGGTGTGCCCCTATGGCATGTATCAGCAAAAACTAGAATTTTTCCTGAACTCAGCATGCGAATAACGACTTATGTCAGTCAGTCAGCTACTCAAGATCCTCTATGGGTCATTCCACGTCAGATCGACCAGAGATTTTGGTCGACCATCACCGATTTCGCTGAAATTTGGTGAGGAGGTAGCGTTTAGTCCAAAAGCGGGAAATCCAAAATATTTTTTTTTTCTGACCAAAAGTGGGTCCGTAGCGAGGTCGCAAAATGTTGACCTATTTTAGCTGGTCAGGCTGACCTCTATCGGACTTTCTTCAATAACTCCTTAGCTATTTGTCATAGAATGTTCAT
>CAJPEV010001607.1:0-49159 GCA_905338385.1 Darwinula stevensoni
GGGTTCAAATTCAATATTTTTCGCCCCCCCCCCCCCCCCGGGATTGTCAACAATTATTTAGTTTATTTAAATTCTCTCTAAAATTTTAAAACCCGAATGCAAAAATAATTTTTTTTTGCCATTGGAGTCGTTGATAAATAGTTGTTGATTTTCCTGTTTTTCAACTTTTTATGCGTTAAAATTGCGTCCGTTGATTTTTAATATTAAAGTCTCATTATTTTTGGGTCAACCCAAGCGTGTACTAACTATTTAGTATTAAAATTAATCGACAATACAACATAAAAAAGGGAAAGGGAAAATTGCGAATGTACAGGGTGATTCAAAAGTCACCAACTTTTTTTTTGCTTGGTGCCGTTTGCGGTGCGAATCGATTTGTCTGCTCTTCCCGAGCAGTTTGGTATAATATTAGTGTGGGGCATGGTATGCATGTAAAATGATTGATTATAATAAAATGATTTCAGAGATTTTTTTTTTAAATATTAATTATCTGGCTATATGCATTTGAGTGTCGCCTATGTGGACTGGAATCGTGAGACTATTTTTGCTGTAGCTTCTCTTCTGGTCGAGGTAAAAGCTTCGTTATGGTGTCGTTTTTAATTGTAAAATTTAATTTTATTGTAGATTGTACTAAGACATTATTTTCCGACAAGAACTTCCACTTAATGAAACAGTTTGGTCAAGTTCAGCGGAAGATATCTACACTTGCCATGATTGGAACTCGTGGTGTCAATACTTGATTCCAAGTGTTTTTTTTATGTTTTTTTATAACGATACCAAATATGATATTAACACACAAGTGCTTTATGAGATATAATCATTTGACGAGGCACTTGTTAATATTACATTTGGTATCGTTAGATACCAAATTTAATCGAGCCGGTTAAATTGGTTTTCAGCGTTTCGCTGCCTTTCCTTCCGAGCAGACGACAGAGACTCGTTTCCCGGGGGAGATTTTTTTTTTTCTGGCCGTTTCCTCAGTAATCGGCTGCTTCTCTTCTGGGAAATCCAACTTCTCTCTTAAAACAAGCCGACGTCGACGGCCCTCAGACGTCGCAGGGTTGCCAGATCCCACTCCGCCGCGAAGCCGCACGGTTGTCGAAACGTCGATTCGGATCTCGGTCTCGTTGAACGTGTTCATGGCTTGTTCACAATTGTTCACGACGGATTCGGACGGCGGCGAAGGAACGGAGTGCGTATCTCAGGATCTTAAAAATGATGCTATGATTATTATTATATATAATAAATTATAATTATAAAATGATAGCTCTCACGATCTTCATTAGGAAAATTTTACCAGTGAACGCCAGTGTACCACCGACGGTGCATCGAAGCCTCATGGGGGGGAGGGGTTGAAGGTCTGACTTCCGTCATTTCTCGACTCGATTCGTCGATCGATGCTTCTTGTTAGCTTTATTCCCTATTGTTGGGAATCATTTACCGAGTTGGATACGCGAGTTTATTTTTTATTTTTTACTTTTCGTCCGACGCGTTCCTCATTGGGCATCGGAAGGTTTGCAAAGTAAAGAAATATAAATTAACAAAATAAATATAAAAAGAAGGTATAGCATCGTACGTACTGGAAGGGGAAGAGACATCGGTTTTCGTCGACCCACTCCCAGTTTGGTGTATATACGAATCTCGATTATCCTAGGGAATCATCATCGAGCCGGGGATGCAGCTTGAAAAAAATATGTTTTTTATTTGAAGAAAAAAAATGTCCATAGACGCTCGATGTGCGTGAATGTTGACTCCGGCATCCCTGAATCCCTGCATTCCGGCAACCCTGCATCAGCCGAACCCACCAAAGGTCTTGGCGCTCTGGGGCTTCCTGAACCGCTTGCTCTCGAAGGGAGTCCCGCGGCTCTGGTGGGGGTAGGGGTCGCCGTACAGGGGAGACCTGCAACGAATTCCGATTCGGTCCCTTTAAGTACTTTTTGTACTTAATGGTCCGGTTTTGTGGTTTGCGTCGTTTCGCTCGGTTCCATTTCCGGCTTGAGTTGGTAAAAAAAGGATGAAGGCGGTCGATGAGGATTAACATCCTGCGGATGTTAATGTCATAATTCATGTGAATGGTGGGATTGACATGTTGGTTTAAAGGAAGTCGCTGATGGTCCGATCCGTGCACGCTGGCTGAGCCCAGAGCCGTTTTACCCGTATGGGCATTTCCGCAGCTGTCATTCGTGAGGGATCCGTGCTCGGGAGTGGAAGCACCTGGGAGGGATGGCACGGGAGGGATGGCAGTGGGCAGAGTGCTATCCATGTAGTTCGGGGGAAAACGGGTTTTCTATGTTGTAATAGCGTTTTTGTGGCGCGATCGTAAATCACAGGGGATTGGACTTCCACGTCGTAACAACATTTTTCGTGCGAGTTCGTAAATCCCGACGAGTCGGACGACCTCCTTCGCGTCTCGCGGTGCAAAAATCCCGAATTCCGTCGACGAAAGCTGCGGAAAGAAGCAATCGATTTAATTCGATCGACCCTCGGATTTTCCGGCCGAGTCTGCGACCGGAATCCCGCGAAACGGTGACTCCTCGACCGCGCAGAAAGTTGCGTCAGGGTTGTCGGATTGGGCAAGGGGACGAAGACCCGAATGGCCTCGTCGTGACCGAGATGCGTAAACAGATTTCTGGGATTTTCCCCGCGAATTTCCGGGAACGGAAGGGAATATTCGCGACAGTGTTGTCAGATCCAGTCCTAATGCCACACGTGATCGAGGTGAGTCAAAGGACGAAAGACGTGTGAAAGGAATCGAGAACTCAGTGCGAGGAATCGGGGCAGTGCGAGGAATCGGGTCTGCCCCGATTCCTTGCACGTATCGCGGCCAAATGCGACAGCACTCGCAGCAATCAGAGGATTCGCTCGCGACCGATTCAATTCCTTCCTTTTCGTTTCAGACCGACGCGCAGCGAAAAAACGCAAAAAAAATTATTATTCGACGACGAGCTCAGAAATGGCAATATTGCACGAAATGGCAATATTGCACGAAATGGCAATATTGCATGAAATGGCAATATTGCACGAAATGGCAATATTGCACGAAATGGCAATATTGCACGAAATGGCAATATTGCACGAAATGGCAATATTGCAGACCGATCGTGTTGGACTTCCCACCGCGTAGAAATGGAAGCGGCGCGAAGATCCCAGTCCGCGCTGGATGCGAGGAAGTCGGCTGGCTTCTCTGTGACGCGGCTGGCTTCGCGCCGGGATTCGGCTGGTTTCACGGCTAATTTCTGAGATTTAAGACTTAAGTAAGTAGCTGGCTAGACCCGACATCTGGATTTTTCTCTCTTCCAGAAACTTTTTCAAAACTGACGTCGAACCTTCGCGATGTAATCCACGCAAACCACAAGGAACCCGTCCACCGGACGCCCACCGGACGCCCACCGGACGCCCACCGGACGCCCACCGGACGCCCACCGGACGCATAAGGAAAGGCTTACGCTTCTCTGGCTAGCCTGTGTCCCGACCAGTAAGCGCGGGCGGCAGCCGTCGCCATCACCGACAGCAGGGCGATCTGTGCGCAAAGAAAAAACGGATTATCATTTTTCGCAAATCGCGGAACTGAAAACCGGCCGCAGTTCCTGATTTTAAATAGTTATAATAATAAGTACCAGGCAACTATTAAAAAAATTAAGGATCCAAGAACTTAAATTTTTTACGTCAGGCCGAAATTGCGACATTTTGAAGCAGCTTATTTAAGACAAATTTTGAAATAAATAAAAAATTATTCGTTTTGCTGAGAACCACCAGAACTAATTCTAAACGGAGGCAAAAGCAATCCCGAATCGGAATTCCCGGCGATAAGCTGCACGAGACGATGACGGCTTTCCTTTTCCGAAGAAAGCGAAATGCTGGATAGAATGAAAGGGTGAATTCTAAAAAAAAAAATAAATAACATTTTGGGTATACGTAAAAATTAATGCTGGGGGAAAATACCAATAAAAACTAAGGAGAAAACATGAAAATATGGCAAAATAAAGGAATCACAAATAAAAACCTTTTTATCAGATGAAAAAAAAATGTATGAAATAAAATTGTGAACTCACCAAGAAAACAAGAATTCCCCGACAATCCATGTCTAAGTTGAAACTGGATCCGGGGGGATGATCCGCCCCGCATTTATACCCTCTCGCCCCTCCCCGCCCCTCCCCGCCCCTCCCCGCCCGAGGCCAGAGATGAATCAGTCGTCGAGGGATCACCCGGATGGATCATCCGGAGGAAATCCGCATTGGAAGTCCCCGATAACCCCGTTTGCGGCGGTGCGATACAGTGGGAAACCTTGGGCGAGGTGATAAGGGATTTGCGCGGGATGATCCTTTAACCCCCTGGCGGAGTAACTAGAAAATTATGAACCTGCCTTTTTTCTCCATTATAATTGACCTTTTTCTCCATTACAAAATGTCCTCACATTCTCTCCATTACAAAATGTCCCCCTTTTCTCCATTACAAAATGTCTTCACATTTTTCTCCATTACAAAATGTCTTCACATTTTTCTCCATTACAAAATGTCCTCACATTTTTCTCCATTACAAAATGTCCTCACATTTTTCTCCATTACAAAATGTCCTCACATTTTTCTCCATTACAAAATGTCCTCACATTTTTCTCCATTACAAAATGTCCTCACATTTTCTCCATTACAAAAATGGTCTTTTCTCCACATTTTCCCAGCTCTTGCTGGAGCATTTATTAATGTTTGGGTCAACCCAAAAATAACGAAACTTTGATATTAACAAAATGTCTGCAGTTTTAAACACATAAAAGTGTAAAGAAAAAACATGAAAATCAATGATCAACTACTGCTATGGTATCATTTAAAAAGAAAAATTAATTCTTGCATTCGGATTTAAATTCAAATCTTTTCGTGCCTCATCATTTGTTGTTGCGAAGCATGGAACGCGCAAAAGTCCATTTTCCTGTTTTTTTTTTCTTCAAATTTTTATGTGTTAAAATTGCTAAATTGTTAATATCAACGTCTCATAATTTTTTGGGCCAGCTCAAGCATTTATTATTTATTATTAGTATTTAGTATTAATATTATCAACCATTTAGTATTAATACTTATTAACAATACATAATATTTAAAAAAAACGTATTTGTTGCTTCCGTCTTTCCTCGATCACCCTATCGAAATTCCTACGCAAATCGTCACGCATTAGATCCTAAATGAAGGGAAAATTAGGAGACCAATCGTCGTGATCGGCGCGCGGAATTTCGCGCAATCGGCGAGGAGGGAGAGGGGAGAAGCGCCAAGTATTTATTATTATATAATTTATTATTATATAAGAATTTAAGGCATCATTTTGCGGGTGGAGTCGTCGAGGCGACTTCGGCCGAACGCCCCTCGCGTGACGGGTCCCCTCACGCCTCGCGTCACGGCGCGTGACGTGAGGTTCCGTGACCCAGATGCCCGATCGTCTGGCCTGAGCTGAATCTTGAGGGGATTCGCGGGTTCGTTTCGAAACCTTTGAGAATTGGGATACCGGTCACGTGTTTCACATGTGAACCCCCGAGAATTTCACATGTGAACCCTTTCGACCTTCGCTTGTGAAACCCATTGGAATATGAGAAAGTCGTCTTCCGAGGACTGAGGAAGGGTTCGGTGAAAATATTCCAGGTTATGCAGCGGGTATCCCCCCGGCTGGAAGCGGAACGCGTTTCGGGGCGTGACTCACGCGACTCACGTGACGTGAAGGGACGGGTCAGCGAGATAAGGGCGAATCCATTCGGGCCCGGAATTTTCAATTGCATTTTTCCGAAGACGATTCATCATTTTTTTTTTTTTATTTCAACCTCTCCCGACGGCATTCCTGCTTCTCAATTCTTATTTTTCCCCCCATCCGAAATGAATTCCCGGAATCGATCGCCGGCGGTTCGTCCGCCTCGCTTCTGTCGAGGGGATTTTTCCGGTCGGAGAGTTCGAGATTCCGGCGAGTTTCCTGGGAAATCCGATTTCGAGGCTGAGACTGCTTCCTTCCGCTTATTAATCCTTCATCCTTTTTTCGTATCTAGAAATGTAATATCTTGAAATGACATATCGGTGGAATTGAACGAGGCCGGAAGGATACGAACCCAATCATCCCCCGTCATGACCCTTCATCCCCCATCACGACCCTTCATCCCCCATCACGACCCTTCATCCCCCGTCACGACCCTTCATCCCCCATCACGACCCTTCATCCCCAGTCACGACCCTTCATCCCCCATCACGACGGCGCTTCGATTCCAGCACTAATGCCATTTTTCTTCTTGAAGAGAAGGGTTCTTTTCTCGCCTCAAGGCGAGTCGGAATGTCTAAAAAAAAATATCGATCTCTTGGGGGAAGGCGCGCACTGCTCTTTCCGGCGCCAAATATTAATTTTCTGCTATAAAAAAAAAAAAAATAAACAAAAAAGGAAGTGCACCGAGACCGTCGCCAAGAAAATGTGACAGATGGCAACCCGAAAAAGGGCAACCCGAGAAAGGGCAACCCAGAAGTTCGTGTCCGGGAAAATGTCCAAGGGCTTCTGGAACAACCGCGAAACGGCCCTGAAAGACGTGCCACGAAAAGGGAAAGACTTTCGTCGAAAGTTTCGAAACGCCTTTACGAGCTTCATGGAAACTGCCTGAAAACTCGACGAAAATGGAAATTCCCCCCCCCCCCTTTTTTTTCCCAGACGTCCTTGGCCGTGAAATGGACGGGAAAGCTTGCAGGGAAGAGGCGGGAAAAACCGCGGAGGAGCCTCGAAATGAGAAAACTGCGCTCCTGGAATTCGCCGCATTAATCACATCGATTCATACAGAGTTCCAAGAAGAGAAAATTCCAAGAAAGCGGGAAAGTGGGAAGAAAGGGCTCACTGATGAGGGGGAAAAAATACAAGAAGTTAGATGATGAGTCACGGAATTTGGCATCGGGTTACGTTTGATTTGGCGCAAGAAAATTTCGCGCAAAAGCAAAAAAAAATATTTACTCCAATTAATTGCCCTCGTAATTATGGAGTTTCGCTTTCGAGCCCGTACTTGAGTGAATCCGCAGCGAACGTTAAATCGAGAATGAAAAGCTGCACGCTCAGGAGGGTCGAGTGGCAAACGGCTGGTTGCACGCCTGCTTCGCGAGTGCCTCCCGGTCTCTCACGGGCGACAATCGAGACGCTATGGGATGAGATTTCGATTCACTTCACCTCTGATGAATGCCTCCGCTTTTTCCTTGCGAGAAAAAGAAGGAATGGCATTTGGCCTGCGGACGTGACCTTCCCGTTTCCCCTCGTTGCCTTGCCGGTCTACCTCCCCGTCGAATCCTCAGTCCTTCACCCTCAGACCTTGCAGTGGATGACGCAGTGGATGACGCAGTGGATGACGCGGTGTCTTCCTTCTCCGCTTTGAAGTGCCTGCTGCTTCCTCTGCGACTCGGGCCGTGGCTTCATGTGGCGTTTGGTATCTCCCGTCTGCACGCTCTTCTAATTACGTCGCTTTGCCGATGCTTCTGCCTTAGGTCTAGCTTCTTTCTTCGTCGCGAAAGACACCCCCGGTTGTGAGTGGCGACCGCTCTTTCTCTCCGCGAACGTCGCGAGCATCGCATATGGGCGGGATTCGCGTTACGAACTCGAGTCGGAGGGATTGCTTTCCAGGGCCGAAAAGTCGGAGTCGAAAGTCGACTCGGTACATCGTGAACACTTGGAGTCGTTTCGAATGAAATTTTCATCGTGAACTATCGATGTAACGAAAGAGAGAAAAGCGTTTGAACGCTCGGATCGCCTATCAAGGCTCTGGGTGCGGAATGTCAAATTCCTGTTTGAAATACTTTTTTATGATTGCGAGTTTCAGATTGAGATTGGGGGCAGAGCGAAATGGCGGGTGCATCTCCGAGAATCGCCTTCGCGATCTTCTTGATCGCGACGGTCGCGGATGCGGTCCGGACTGGACGCGGGATCGGAAAGTGAGGGACGGGACTAGATTCCGTTTTTTATTGTTTTTGAATTATACGGAGCCTGGGAAAAAGAAGACTTGAAGCAATTTATGCTGTTTTTATTTCCAGTAAGCGGAAATGGGTTCATATTTTACTTGAATCGATAAACATATTGGGAAATCTCTAGGATGAGTTGGAATTTGGCATTGTGGTGTTTCATCTCGAGTCGGAGAATTAATTCCATTTAAAAGTGTTTACCATTCATATGTAAATAAATTGGCATAATCATTGAGCACTTTAACTCGCATCAATAAATCATATCGAACCTACCCGGTTCATGTAACCGTTGTAATTGGTAATGCCTTTTTTCTTTTTAGGATTTGCCGTTTCAGAATTTCTCTGAAGTCATAGGTTGAAGGTAGATTGAGAGCAAATAAGTGTTTCGATGCAGTTCATTGATGAAGCCGCAATTTTGAGGAAGAATGCTAAAGCCGTGCACTGTCGAGCGCCATGGGGCTTCGATGAGCGTGTGATGATCTCCATGACCCTTGTCGCACGTTCCCAAGCTCGTCCGTTTTTTAAGAAAAAAGAGGGAAGGAAGAAAAAAATGTTCCATTTGGCCTGGGGCCTGGTGAAGGTGACCATTTCCCTTCGTTGTCTTACCGGTCTACCTCCCCATCGAAACCTCAGTCCTTCCGCGCCTTGCAGTGGATGATGCCGCGGTGGATGATGCCGCGGTGGATGATGCCGCGGTGGATGATGCCGCGGTGGATGATGCCGCGGTGTCTTCCTTCTCCGCTTTGCCAGTGCCTGCTGCTTCCTCTGCGACTCGGGCCGTGGCTTCATGTGGCGTTTCGTGCGATGAGTGCACGCTCTTCTGCCAGGTTATGCGGGTTTTCCGTTCTCCAGCGCTTGTTGTTTTTGAGCGCGAAAGGATCCCTGATGGTTCCTTTCCGGAAAGTGCGTCGTGGTCTTGCGTGCGAAGTCGACACGCTTCGTCACAACAGGAAGAAATCAACACCGGAGTCTAAAAAAATTATTACTCATCTCATCTTAAAGAAAACCGCCAACTTGAGACGTACAGCTCTTCTGCTTTGCATTGCAGATCGGTAGGGGAACAAAGGAAGCAGCAATTGCATCTGATCCTGTCACCGCTCGCAGCGTCGAAGCTTACAGGAACCTCAAACTGAAGAAACTCCTCCAATCGACCTGTGAGTGTTGAAACTCCTCCAATCGACCTGCGAGTGTTGAAACTCCTCCAATCGACCTGTGAGTGTTGAAACTCCTCCAATCGACCTGTGAGTGTTGAAACTCCTCCAATCGACCTGTGAGTGTTGAAACAGACAGTTTGACTTTTTCCATGGTAGAGAAACTTCATTTCATCATACGAGTATTTTGATCGCGAAATTTTGCAAAATCGCGACGAACGAATCCAAGCGTTCGTCTCGCAGCTATTTCGCATATTTTCAGTCAGAAGCTGTTTGGAATCAACAGGTAGCAAAGGAAATCGAGCAGGTATGCGTTGGGGAACTCAGATGTGACCTGAGCTAAATGGAGCTGAGGGCCGTATTGAAAGGACACATTCGAAGAATTGCCAATATTGCTAATAATAATAATAAGCTTCATATTCAACCACTTTCGGACTTAAGGGAGGCTGTAAGTGATGTGTGGGAAGAAATGTAAGCAAATTCGTATTTGTATTTTTCATTCATTTTCTTCAACTAGAAAAGGAACAGTCCTCTATTCCATATCGTTTAAGCAATAGTTGTAGGTGTATTTTTTTTTGGTATGTACAAGGTGTCCCGTAAGTCACTATACCATTTCAAATTGCCGAATTTTCCAAGTTGCAACAAGCACGTCATTCTTTTTGGCATTAATGTTTCGTAGAACTTTTTTTCACAGTGACTTGAAATCAAACCCGAACAGAAATTGCTTAAAACATATTAGAATGGTGTATTTCTTTAGGGCTATTTCCTATAAACTATAAGTTTATCTCTTCTAATTCCACATAATTTAAGTAGAAACATTACATCATTTCGTTTAATTTGCTCCAGCTCTCATGAGGAAAACTTCCCGGTGACGGTTGACCAACAAAGAAAAGTTGTCACCTTTGAGACAACCCATAAGACATTGATAAAAGGCACGTTCAAAATTCGGAAATAATTCCAAACGACATGCTATTATTCAGTTAATGGTACTTCTTTTTTGTGCATTTTTGATGTGAATTGTCATTACATTTTTCCAATAGCATCCCATCAGAAATGAAAATCCTAGTGAGGGTATCATGTAAAATTTGCGCCCGATCATTGCTCGTGTCCAATTTTCTGCTCGTCCGTCGGAAGGTGGCCAGGCCTGATACGATTCCGGGACCTGTTCAGAGTTCGAGTCGAATCAACTTTCGACGGATTCTCCAATGAATTGGCAAGGAAGAGCGTGTTCCGTTGCTTTCGGTGGCAAGTCGAACTCTTGCAACTAGCTCAACCATGGTGAAATCGGTTAACAATCATTTTTCTCAATTCTCCATGAATTTGGATCGAATTAAGCCATTGCACAATTATTCGAACAGATGACTGGTATCGTGCCGCAAGTACGGCACCTTAAGTCCTGTTACCACAAGTGGCAATTGGCTCTGGTTATTCGTAAAACAGCATACCAAACGTGTCCGAATGTGGAGGAATTAATTTCACTCCATAAATACCTGTCACCAACTTTCTGAAGTTTTTTTTGTAAAAACTTCGGAATAACAGGATTTCAATTTCCAAGGAGCAAGTTTTATTTGTTTAATATTAATACAAATTTAAAAGTCACATTACTTAGGACTGTACATCCTTCAGATTGGAAGTGTTGAAGATGGAATCTATACACACGCCTTTTACTGAAAAGTTTTGCTTCATACGTAAGTGTTCTGATTAAATATATATATACCTGTACAAACTCTCCCGTTCCAAGCGATTCTCCCAGTTCCTCAGGAACGTTTTCAGGAAGTGAAAGAGGGACGAAACGAACGATTATTAATTTTTTCATATAGTCCCATATAATTTGACTTTTCAGTGATTATCATCTTTCCGATGCTTTTAAGTCAGGTGTTCCATGCTAGTATTACGGTACGACTATTACGTGTCATAGCCCGTTGTGGAGTCCGGGTGGAAATAAGAGCACAAGGGGAGACGGTGACAAAGCAGGTGTTTTTATTTCTCTCTCGTCCACTATCAGGATCAGTTCTTCTGCCGAATCCGAAGGCGCTGCGGAGTCGTAGTGTCCGGGGGCCGACGTCGCTCGGGATCTCGGGGGGTCCCACTCGACCGTCGTGGATGCTTCTATGGTCTCCATACGAACTGCGGTTGCGTGTCGGAGAATGCCTGCTCTTCTTTCCCGGGCCGTCACAGTGAATGTTCTGACCGTACTCGGCAGGGCTTAGGTCGAGCCTGCATTCGGGTCACTACGGGTCGGCGCCGTTCAGGGCTTAGGTCGGGCCTGACTTGATGCGGGGTACCTTACTCCACAGGGCTTAGACAGGCTCGACCTTTCAGGATCCCAGCGGGAGAGAGCTATTCAGGGCTTAGGTCGAACCTGGATTTTGCTGTCTCGCTGAGAGTTCCATTTTCCGTCTCGCTTTCCCGGGGCCGGCTTGCGAACGGCCGTGTCATGGCCATTCGTTCTTGCTGGTGACTCAACATGTTGGGTTAGGAATGCCCTACTTATTAGAGTACCCTACTATTACATCGGGAACATTGGGAATATATATTTCAATCCACTACATATCCTGAATAGCAAACACCTGGGACTCACTAGTGGCGGAGGCTGTAACTGAAGGTCAGGCGTCAAACACCCCAAGCGGGGTCGCATGTTCTCTATTTCCTTATCGTGACACTAGAATAGATCCTTCTTCACCCCTGCCCATTCATACGAATTCTCCCGCTTTACGTAACGTTCGGTTGACTGGATTTGGTTTATATTTCTATCCACAGAAAAAAGGATTTGGTTTATAGAGGTAGGTAAAATCAGGTCTGTATAGTTTTCCCACCAGTAAAATTTCCCTTTTTTTCCCTCTTTTTTTTATTAGCCAAAGACATTCACACGTTTTGCCTGGAGGGTTTTTTTTCCCTTTTTAAATCCTATATCCATTATGATGGGAAACAAAGTAAAGAAAGAAAGAATGAGATTAAATTTTAACATGATTGACAATTTCATATTTATATTATAGTATCCACGCATGGAAGAGAAAAAATTGACTTATCGCTTCAGCTTTTACGCCGATGAATTCTTTCAAATATTAAGCAGCGTTCGCTAAATAAAAAAAATACCTGTTAATGCAGTTTAATTAAGGAAACAGTTCCACCTTAAAGATTCTTCAGCTTCCATTGCGTTTACAAAACCCACCCTCGAGAAATTGCCCATTGACCTAAATTAAACAAAGGGAAGGCGGTCCCATTTCCTTGAACAAATATCTCCCCAACAATTTTCCCCTTTCCTCCCTGGCCCGGGCAAACTCCATTCTCCCTGGGGAAACGAGAATTTTCCTCCCTCCACATGGTACCGTCAGATTCTAGCTAACGCATCACTTGGAATGTAACTCGATATGAAGAAATTTGCAAAATACTTGCACACACGGGAAGAGATCTTTTCAGATTTTATCTATTGATACATGGGTTAAACATTTTTTAGTTACATTTTGTCAAAGGGTTTAGATTTATATTCCATATAGACAGCTTATGAGGTAATGATAAAAACATTGTAATTATATAATAACTCAATTTAAATGTAACATTTATATCCATGAGCTATTACGAAGTTTTTTTAAAATTATATGTCTGATGATCATCTTTGAAACCATAAATTGCTCAGAGTAAACATTTTGGGTAATAGTGTAGTTACTACTGTTGCACCTTCTCCATGACGTAAATAGCTCACACCGTTCCAACGTCGAGCTGCATCCAAGGCACGCACCATTCGGTGGGACCAACATGGCAGATGATACCAGACCAATCGAGAGAGGAGGAATTGGCCGACACAAACTCGTCGCGCTAGCCCAAGGAGAGCGAGCACAATACGGATGAAAGGAAATGCTCTACTTAAAGTAGAGCATGTAAACTAGTGAAACAGGCAAGATTTATCGCGACCGAACTTTATATTCAAATGAGGTAATTAAAAAAAAACGTGCTAATCATCGCCAATAGGGGTAATTAAAAAAATAAAAGTATTTACCAAAAACCTAATTTAAATAACACAAGACAAGCGGAAGCTTTTTTGTTATTGCGTATCTTGAAAAAGAACAGAACTCTACTGTGGTCTACCACGGTATCACTGTACACTTGATGAAACATTTCGGTGCTATTAAAAAAAAAATTAACCAATAACTTTAACTAGGGCTGTTACGATAGATCGATGGTTTTTTCGACCATATCCGTGTGTCGGGAAAAAAATGTGAAAGGGGAAGAGGCGGCGTGACCTGCATGGGCGAGCAATTTCTTATCACGATCAAATGCTGGAAATGCCGAGACCGACTATATGAGAAATGGGAAGGGGGAAAAAAAAACATGGATCGGAGACAGGAAGTGGGTAAGGAGATGAGGAAAAAAAAATTCAGGGAGACCGATATCGTAAGTGAAGAAAGCAGCAGGATCGGTCAGATTTTTCTTTTGGCTACATATGACGGTTCCATGACAGTTTTTCTATTGCCCAAAGTGATACACCAAAATGAAGAAACGATGTAATGGCTTTGACTGTTTTTCCTTTGCTATCTTTCATTTCTAGATCCTTAAAGGATTATCATGAGCAAGAAAAATTGAAGAATCCTGCGAGGATTTCATTAAAATCAAACCCTCCCGAAATAAAAGCCAGTGCGGAATGGACGAATCAAAGTCCTTTTACGCATCGGAATGCAAATTATGGGCGATAGGACACCGAGATTGAACGCTCGGAAATGCGAGCTTGCTCGGCTCGAGTTTAAAAAATGTACCTTAGGAAAACGATGTTAGTTCGAAGGAAATTTTCAAATACATTCGAATAACGGACTGTAGAATTGAGGAAAAACTGTAAACGCGAGATCTGAAGCCATAGCAAGACGTGATTCAGAACGGCTGAAGATTTCTCAGCGACGATTCGGGGTGAAACACCTCCATGCATCGAATCGAAAAGACTGGTCGACTGGAACATCAAACTAAGCAAAAGGGCACGGAGTTGCCAATTCCAATTCTCCCACAATTTGAATGGAGGGGGGGGGTTGCGTCTGACATTTTACCTTCCAGGCCATTTCTCCCCTTCCGGCCTACGCGACCTCGCTTAGGACGCAATCTAGCCATGCATTCCCACTCGGGGATGGCCAGGCGAATGGAGCGACCGGCCAGCAGAGGACTGGGTTCTGGCTTATTGGTAGCGCTCGGTGGTTGCCTCTTCTGGGGGTCTTATCCCGCCTGGAAAAGGGAGAGGATGGGGTCTGCTTTTCTTTTTAATTTCCAGGAAAGAAAGACACGGGAGACTATTCATCGTGAAAAATAGATACTTTCTAAATTCATGTCGGGCTTTTCGCCTCCGAGGCCGATTTTTATTACGAAGTTTTTTTGTTATATGTCTGACAACTATCTTTAAAACTGAAATATATTAAAATTGTTCAGAGTAAACATTTTCTCATCGTCCCATCGCAGCCGCCTCGCTCGGCCGAGATCTGGTCCTTCAACGCAACGCGTTGCAGAGATGCTACATGCCAAATAAACACCTCATGCGGAGCAACGATGCGGTCGCATAGGTGCCATACGTTCCTGGTGGCAAGCAAGTTAAAACCATCGATCGACGAACACCTCACGCACGTCAATTGACAACCGCGGCACACGCACAGACGAGAAACGAGTCCGTCCCCGATCCCGGCTCTTTCCCAGGCCAGGGAGCCGAGAGCAGAAATAAAAGCATACGTTCGGAAAGAACCAGACGGATTGCGAAGAGGTAACGGCGTCCCAACCGGCCTGGTTTCCATCCGTTAGAGCCACGCGAAAAGGACGGTGTGAAGACCAATACGAGACATTAATACAGTGGAGATCGGAGATTCACCGTGAAGACGCTGACGGACGGCTGGTCCCGTCCGAGACTCAACAATCGCTCGAACAGACCCGGACGGAGCAGGTGAAAGCACGGCTCAAACGAAGCTACTCGGACGAGGAGAGTGTAGACCGAGCCCGTCCAGATCCAAGGCCAAGAAAGCGGAGAATCCATCCGCTTCTCCCCCATTTTATTATTCGAGAAGAGCCTAAGGGCTAGGTGAGTGTCCTTGAAGGGTGACGTCGAGGTGAACCACCCACCCACGCCCCCTCCCCACCCCCCTACAGACACTCCCGGCTGCGTATGGGGCCGATCAGTGTCGGTTTCAGCCTGTCACGTTGAGTGTTCCCTTTCTCATCGATTCCAAGCGACCTGGTGAGACTCTCGCATCGTTTAACCTTTGGATCTAACCGACGGTCGGCGACGGACTGCCGGTGAGATGCCGTCGGGTTCGAACGAGACGGAGGACTCGGTCGGGGATTCTTCCACTTCCGAGATCCAGGTGAGGCTTTACCGCCAGCTTATTTTTTTTTACTTTACACTGGGATGTTTGGGGAAGGCGCTTATCGTCGGTGATGCTAACAGTCGGCATGATTCGTGGGAAGGTGGAGGGAGGGATGGCGGAGCTCGCGTGGGGGTCATGCAGGGCTTCTAGAGGGGGGAGGGGTGAGTTGGACGGAACAGCTCGGCTTTGATAGGAGAAGAGGATGTGTGAAGATGCTACCCGTGGTTTTTTTTTTTTACTTCAAGCTAGGAAAGGGGTAATGGTAGGGACGAAAACGCAAAAATGTTGCAGGAACTGTTCGTGTAAACTTTTGAAGATGAGGCAGTGTACGTTGCGGGTCTGTAGTAAGGCACGGATGGAAATCTAGGCGGCGAAACTTCTTGGTAGGTCCAATGCATGCTCGCGATTGACTGCGTCGTTTCATTGCGTCGTTTCAGGTGCACAAGTTACGTCAATGGACGGAATCGGAAACGGGTCTCGGTATAACTGCTGCTCCCCAACTGCCTCCGCTTCCAAAGACAGACCGCCCTCTACATGCTCCACCACCTCCCCCTCCCCCCTTGACAGATCCTCCTCCACTTCCTATTGCAGAGTCCCTTCTCTACATTCCACTACCCCCTCCACTTTCCATGACAGATCCTCCTCTCCATGCTCCACCATCCTCTCCCCCACCGCCTCCACTCCCAAAAACAGACCCTCCTCTCCATGCTCCACCGCCCTCTCCCCCACCGCCTCCACTCCCAAAAACAGGCCCTCCTCCGCATACTCCCCCGCCCTCTCCTTCTCTGCCTTCGCTCCTCAAGACGGACCCTCCTCAGCATCCAACATCCTCTCCCCCAATCCTCCCCCCTCCAAAGACAGCTGGAACGCCTCCGCTACTTCCACTTCCAACGATAGACACTCGGCATCCTCAACCACCCTCTTCGCCCATCCTTTTGAATTACCGAGAGAGACCCCTCTCCGCATCAACCACCCTCTCCAGCAGTTCACAAGAGTCCTCTGGGTCCTCCACCACCCCTTCTTCCGCCTCCTCCAAATTCCACGATTGCTCTTCCTCTCCATCCTCGACCACTCCCTCCTCGGCTGTCCACGACATATCCCCATCTGGATCTTCAACCACTCCCTCCTCCTCCTCCACCTTCAGTTCCCAAAACAGGTCTTCCAGCTCGTCCTATTACACATCCGCTTCCACTTCTCAAAGCGGGTCCTCGGGCTCTCGAGGCAGATCCCCTGCTTCTCAAGGCACATCCCCTGCTTCTCAAGGCACATCCCCTGCTTCTCAAGGCACATCCCCTGCTTCTCAAGGCACATCCCCTGCTTCTCAAGGCACATCCCCGGCTTCCCAAGGCACAACACCCTCCAGATCTTCCACCAGCAGCTCGTCAACATCAAGCACTCCCTCCACGTCTTCATCCGCCTCCTTCTCCAACTCCCCCGTGGGCTGGAAGCTGGAAGCCACTGGGCGCTCGTGCTGGAACCTGGCGATTCTCCGCAGGATGCGGCACCATTTCGGATTCCACCGAGAGGAGAAGAAAGAGGCTGCTGCCGTTCAGTCGGAGGAGACTTCGGGCCAAGAGAGACATCATTGATCGGCGTTCGATGCATGCCTGGTGTTGCTCGATGTCGGCTGGCCCAAGGTTCATCACAGATGTTAGCAAAATCAGCAGTGATAATTAGGGAAGTTCCCACGAAAAAGTTCTATTTCCGTTCTCCCTTGTCTTACCCTTTTGGTTGAACTGTGGCAGCTTCTTACGATGCATTAATGAATTAATTCATCTGCTTTTACTCAACTGCACAGTACATTCCCATTACTTCATATCTCGAGATCTGCCAACGTCCGTCCGGGTTTATTTGTGTCTATAGTCAAAGTTATGTTCCTATGAATTTGCATTCGTTGTTTATTTCCTCCGTTCTACCTTGCCGCACTTGATTGTTGGCTCAATTGCAAGTTGCTTTCGCTGTTCCGTGAATCGATGCTAAGTGAAGTGTTATTCTTGCACGAGTTCAAGTATTAAAAAGGCTATCGTATCAGTTATGAAACCCGCCTTCAATGTAGAAAAGTTCAGCTCCAAGTACTGCGTTAATTTCATTATCGCATTAACAAGGAAGCTCCACGGCAGAAGGATTTCAAGCTTTTAGCATCTGGTTTTTCTTTGAAAAAAATTTCCACAATTCCATGCAGGAACTGGAACTCTTGGAACATTGGCTAAAAACCTTGGAACCCGGGCCACACGATCATCGAAACCAAGCGATCAATGAAGATAAGCTCCTTCGAGTCCAGTCGAAGTACAGAAATACCAGGCTTCACATCGCACCGGGAATCATTAAGGGTTCGAGGAGATCATATTCTCGTTTCGTGACCCGCCGTGACATCCTCCCATAAGAGAAGGGAATCTCATAATGGACTTGGGGCGGAAATATTGGATGTCGGAAGGCGGATGGCCCCGCTTCTCAATTTGGGTAATGAAGGTCGTGCGGGGAGGACGAGCATCTTGGCTGTAATGTCCCCGGCACGACGTCATTCAATCGATTCTAACGGGATCTGCCGCGTCTCAAGATATCGGCTTTTGGGCAAGGCGAGGGCTTCCACACTCGTTTCTTTACCGTGACCCTAGGAGTTGCTTGCAAGACGACCGACTTTCCGCTTTGACCCTTACTTCATGAATGACACAAAAAAAAAGTTGAATATACAGGGTGATTATAAAAAAACTCCCTTGTTCAACACATAAGATCTCGTAAACGGTTAGACACAGGATTGTGAAAATTAATACGAATGCTACAGGGGCCACTGGGAAGACGATGTAGTGCGTCGTCGACAAAACCGAGCTAATGGCCCACTTGAGAAAATCCGTTGCGTTCAACGCGTGCTTCTCCATTATCCACTATGAATCGCCTTTGAGGGATGACAGACATGACAGCAGCACATCTTCAAGATCCGGAATCGTGCGTGGGGTCCCTCGGTACACGCAAGACTTCAGTGGCCCCCACAATCAAGTCTGATGGTGTAAGATCCGGGGAACAAGTCAACGTCATTCCCACCGTGCTGCAATGAAATATGCTAGGTACCAGTCTTCATCCAGGGTGGAATTACTCCTCACAATGGCACCCATGTCAAACGCGCATCATTGTCTTCCCCATGGCCCTGTAGCATTCGTATCAATTTTCACAATCGTGTCTCACCGTTTATGAGATCTCATGTGTTGAACAAGGGAACTTTCTTTATAATCACCCTGCATCATAAAAATGGGAAGCATGGACCCAGTTTCCCTTTGAACGTCATTCGATCCACGTTCTAAGAACGAAAATTCGGGGGATTTAGTCAGGACTCAGAAGTCACGAATATAGCATGGGCTTCCTGCGTTCGTAAACCAACCAAATAGTCCCATAAAGATGTTACCATCTTCAAGGCATGTGCGAGTTACGAGATATGCAGGTAAATGTGAAACTTTGGGGGAAACTCTCTTATTTCCCTTCAGAACTAAGGGTACTAAACATTTATAACTCAATTCCACTTCCAGAACATTTAAAAAGCAGAAATTCGATTAAGCTGTCCTAAATACGTAAATCTGCAAAAAATTTCCGAAAAAAGTGTGGTTCGTTTTTGTGCTTTAGAACCTTGTTCCTCTCATAGAAAAGTATAGTTTTTTTCATTAGGGAAAGGAGGAAGTGCTTTATCGATACATACAAACCTTTAACAAGACGGTCAAGAAAATATTCACTCATTCCGTGTGGAGTTAGAGAAAGAATTTTTCGCAGATAGACCACTTTGCCTTTCAGCCCTTCATATAATGGGCTAATTGGTTAACCATCTGATATACTGTGGGTTACGGCTAGTCACAGTGATGGTTTTTTAATAACGACCAGGAAAAAAACCTTTAAAGAATTGATGATTGCGTGCTCAAAAGAGCACACACATGAATGCTAGCACTTCGACCTAAGCTAAAACTGACACGAAATTTAATTTAATTTAATTTAACTTAATAAAAGTTGGGAGTTGGTGGTTGGTTAATCAAGGTTGGTGACCGGCCCCGGGGCTGGTCACCAACCGCTCGCGAGCGTACTACGAGATTTCTCGGGGCCCGTCACCAATGTGTTAATCATTTTCTCATCAAAATCTCGCAACTTTCTATCAAGCGTACTTTCTGCTTTAATTTGAAACCTTGCCCCTTTCGCTTTTCACCACAAGAACAGCAACAAAAGATAACTAAGAAGAGATTTATTCTGCAAGCACGAGATCCCCCAAGAATCTTAAGAGGGAGTTAGGGGGCGCTAATGGTCAATTTCGAGGGGGAGTTAGAGGTCGCTAATAGGTCATGCTCCCGACGGTAGCATGAGGGAGCGTGACGACGAATTCTAGTGCATTCCGACGGTATCGCTTTCTAGCGGGGAGCCAGAAGGGGCATCGAAAGAATTTGTAGCTCGTATTAAGTAGTGAGATGTTACTTTACTACACGTCATTGAACAATGTACTTAAAAAAAAAATTCAAAGGAAGCTAGGCTGTGATGTTTGCATGCCTGTCATGTGGTATTCGCTTACAAATCCCACGATCAAAAACAGAAGAAAAACTTTTAGTGTGCATTTTCATTTCTTGGGAAAAAAAAGCCTTTAAGTAGATTCAGCCACAAAAAAGGCAGGTATCCTTCTTGCTTGTTCTTTCCTTATCGGAGAGACGGGGAAAGCTTATGGTCATCGTGACTTCTGTAGTCTTTCGCAAAAATAATTAACGGTAAACGATGGAGTAGTTTCTCATTTGTAGCTACATCAGCATTAAATGAGCAGGATTTGCAAGAACAAATTGCAATACCTACAACTTGTAAATGTGAACACTTCCTGCTCGTTAAAGGATTTCAGGTTGGGCATCAGAGCTTTCTCAAGAGTGCTTCAAAGGATCGCGCGTCTAGCAATTGAAATCGACACCTCTGTAATGGCGTGTCGTACAGAGTAAGATGTCCATGTGGCGTGGCTTGTCCATGTGAACATGAACAGGGAAAAGACTCGAGCAAATTGAATGGAAATCAAAACCTATCCGATTTCATGCCTCAAGGGCAGTCTGTCAAGAACGACATATTAAATGTGCAGACTGACTCAAGTGAGATAGTTGATCGTGACTGATGAGAGGAAACATACCAGCAGAACAGAACATATTCTAAAGTCAGAACACGAGAGAAAATTTCGGAGATGAAGTTTTATTATGCAGTAAAAAGCTATGATGTAAGGGGAGAGAATTTACTACACTGGGTGCCGGTCACGTTGCCATCTCGGCAGATTCACGAATCGCCCGAGGAGTCGGACTGTGTCCCGGCAAAGATTCTTTCACTGCCACAACAGGCTGAAAAATATAGCCACAAGAGTGCCACTAAGCATAACCATAGCCGAAAAAAAAAAGGTTCAATGACATTCTCAGCGGAGATATTCACCTTAGTAATGAGAGAGGAGGAGTTCCAGGGTCAGCACCTTGTTTGAAACCTGCAAAGATGAGAGCCATTCATGGTTTTTCTTTCATGACTGACATGCCAGATGGCACCATCAACAATTCAGATCGTACCAAGGTAGAGGACGAGCGGAACAAATCCTATGTGGAAGATGGTTCGGCCGACGGTGATGGGGACGGAGAGAAGGGAATTTCCTTTGTCGGGACTCGTGCTGCCACCAGGCCAATCCATTTTTTTAAATATATGTATGAACAGATAGCACCTTGAACACAGGGAAGAGTGTCACTGAGCTGCAGCTTCTCTGAGCCGCTCCAAGACTTGGGAGGCATCGAGACCAGAGACAGAGAAGACCTTGTCTCGGGACTTCCCTCCGCGATCCAGGCTCACGTCCGTCTTTCTCACACCGAGCGTCCTCGCGAGGAAGCGCATCAGTTCCAGATTCGCTTCGCCCTCCACCGGAGGTGCCGCCACGGCAACGTGCACCTCCGAATCCGTCACCTCGGTCACTTGGCTTACATTTGCACCCGGTTTCGCACGAACGCTGACCAGAACCCGGCCATCGGCAGCCGACTGTACCGGCCCTTTCGCGGGTTGTGGAACGCTTTCCTTCCCCGATGATCTCAGGGCTTTCTTTCTCGCCATTCTCGATGCCACGGCTATATTCCGACTCATTGCCAAAACAATTCACCTAATTTCTCACGTATATGCAAGAAGCTCCACCCCTATGTTCGTTGTGGAACCTGGATCGCCGAAAGAAGTCACGATGCAAGACTTAGAATGCGCATTACCCGAAACTGCCGACCACCTCGTGCCACCGAGACACGAACGTCACACAAGCCACACCCAAAAGTTCTTGGAGATGTCATCTTTCAGACATCTGGCTCGGTCAATTCAACTACGAAATTTCATATTGGCTCTGTACTCTCTTGGATCAGGTTACCGCATTGTCAACCTGAATATGTTGCAAAACTGCTGCTGCAAAACAGCATCAAACAAGTCTGAGAAGTCAATGACAACATATATTTATTCAGCAGATAATACGATTTCATATACTGCTCCCTGATGCAACAGAAAAAAGAGGCAAACTCACAAAAAATAAGTACTTTTGATAAAGATCATGATGAAAGGAATACGTTCCTTGAACGTAGCATGCTCCGTCATGAACAAACAACACCTCACAACATGCCTTTCTTTCAATATAGAAACAAATCTTCTGGAAAATATATTACTAAATTCATTGGTACGGGGGAAAAATTCTCATGTAACAGATATATCATCAATTCTTTTGGCATGTGATGAGAACCGGGGATCTACTTCTTGCCACGAGGACTGTCAGGAACCACACTGAAAGCAGACGTAACGGGACGAGGAGACCGTCTGACAGGAGAGTTCTGTGTTGGCAACTGGGAACGGTGCTGGTCGAGGAAAGAGTTGCCAAGAGAGGAAGTGCCCTCACTGATGGAATGAGGCCGATGTCCCATCGAGCTGGGCTGAAATGGCGAGGGCAACTGGACTGGACTGAAAATATTTCCCGCAAATTCTTCGAATGACGTATCACACACGTGTTGCTTCAGGATCGACTCCAAGGCGCGTGCCCTCTCTGTGTAGAAGTGCATGTAGTGAGGCAGAGTCGATCTCTTGGCCCTAGAGGCATTGATTGCTGTGGACCTCACGAGCCCAGGTAGCACCTTCCAGTGCACGATGGCTCCATCAAACAATGGCCCAAAGAAGGGGACCTCGGGCTTACGAGATATTTGAATCCGGTAGAGAGAATTCGGGAGGGGGTATATGCCGATGAGGACGTCGCAGAACTCGGTTGCGATGATGCCCCTTCGGTAGTCTCGGGTGTGCTCGGACCAGACGATGTGGACTTCATCGTTGCCCAGGTGGCGAGTCTTCTGCAGCAGAGCATCTTCACTGTTTGATGACATTCGAGTGGCAACATGAAACAGGACTTCGGTGAAGGATGTTGCATGATACGGAGCGGTTTCCCCCGTGGACCGATTGGCTCGTTGAAGTCCTCCAGTGAACCCAACGTGAGATGCAAGCTCCACTTCCCACCCGAGTCCCGAGAGAAACTCTTCGTACGACTGGGAGCCCCCGCTGTTACGCAGGATGGAACTCTTGTCCTCTTGCCCTTCAGCAACATATATAACAGCAATCTTGTGCTTGTCACGGCATCTCTGCCCATCGAGATTCTTGATCTCCCGCAGGAGCCGCTCGGTCTTGTTCAGCAGTTTTACCTGACTTCGTCTTTCCCAGGTTCCAAATCCCAGCTGCCAAAACAGCATATGACAGAGATAAAAAGGTGAAGGAAGATCAACAGGGGAGAGAGGATGAACCCAACCCATTCCTTGGCATTCAACACTGGTCTTGCCAATCTGCTCCGTCACCTGAGTCCTCTGGCTCAAGATTGTGGACATCGCTTCTTCCTGTAATGTCTGGGGCAGAGAAGTTGGCTTGGGGCTTTGTTCATTGAGTGGGGTGCCAGTACAAACTTCAGGCCCTCGAGTTCCAACAAACTGCAGGATGTCATCCAGATTGTCCATGTCATTTTCTGTCTCTTGGAATAATGGCAAGACTCCTGACGGCCGACGACGCACGGTGCATCGTGGCAGGGCATGGGACAGAGTGGATGGATGAAGGCTTGCCACTGACAGAGATTCGCAGTGTTCTTCGCCTGGAAACCCACTGTCCATCGACAGGGTCCCATCTCTCTCCTCGACAGGAAGGCGGAAGAGGAGCGTGGCATCCCAGGCGCTCTTCCCGGCCATGTCGCGACAGATAACCCTCACCTGGCTCTTGGGAGTCAGCAAGCCTGCTGTCACACCCCCCCCTGGAGATTCCAAGAGTGGAAGCTGCACGAAGGACACGAGACAGCTGTCGCTGATGGCAAAGAATTGGACATTGGGTAATGTGAAGATGTCTGGGTGAAGTTCGTGTGGAGCAGCCATTCCTGGGATGTCATCCGTTTCCACAACCAAGGACCCAAGTTGAGCTGCTCCAAGGCCCATTGGAAAATGGCCCAAGTGAAGGACCAAGTGATTCATCACTGCTCGAGCTGCTAGTTGAATGTTTGCCTTCTCACCAGGATTTTTCAGCCAGAACAAGTCCACTGCTGGTGAGCTAATACCCGAGTCCTGCTTCGGGAGAGACCTCGTTGGCGACCCCATCAATCCCTCTTGGAGGTCATTCACCTGGACCGTTGGAATAAAGTCGCTGCCCTCACCTCCTTCTGCACGATTCTTTGCACGCCGAAGCGGAGTGATGAGGCCTTCAGCAGCTACAGTCAGCACACGAAAGATAACTTGCAGAAGAGAGAGTCCTCTTGGAGTTTCAGCTGATAGTAGCTTTTCAGGTGGAATTTGCATGGTCCACTCTCCAAGACATAGGAAGAGTGATGTCACAAAGTGACTGTCAGTTGTGTTCAAGCTTGGAGATGATAAAACAGCCTCAACAGCTTCACATAAACTTTCCAAGATCTTCCATACAATATTTGGGAAGCAATCTTCAAGTCGATGAGATCGGTCACAGAGGAGAAGGACAAGATCAACAGCAACTTGAGCAATTGCTTTGTCTTGAAACCTGATAGCCTGCAACAGAACTGATATTATCTCTGGAGACTTCACATGGGGTGTTCTGTGCAGCAGATCTTCGTATACAAACATAGCCAAGCTGCATAATGCAATACATCTTGCACATGCTGCTGGTTCACGCTTTCCAGATTTCAATAAGACACTAATGAGATGATCTTTGACCTGAGTGCAGTGCATGAGTTCCAGCTGAGATGCACTGGGAGTCAGAGTTGGGATCTCCAAGAGATCAGTTGGGTGATTCAGCAGGACTCCAAGGATGCCAACGGCTTCTGTACGAGGCATCCCTTGAGTCTGAGAAGCAGCAGCAATGGTATTTGCAGCATAAATAAAATCCAACAACAGTAATGTATAGCCAGGCAAGCAAGTGCTGAAATATGAAGGCCCTGTGTACTTTACTATTGTGTTGATAGTCTCTTGTTCAGTTGCAATAAGGCCATAGTGAAGGGTTCGATAAAACTGAGTCAAATGCTCTTTGGTAAGAGGAACATCTTTTTGCTGAAGTGTAATCACACATATAAGCTTCAATGCCAGCAGTTTGCCTTTCTGATATGAAGTCGGTAATGTGATGGCATGAAAGCACCACGGGATGAGCATAAGGAGAGGAGGTACAAGCTTTGGTGGAGGAGGTGAGGACTGATTGTCTTCAGATATGCCAAGATTCTGACGAATCTTCAGCAGGGTGTCGGCAACATCGACGAGGCACTCGAGGAAGCGAGCGTGTAATTCGGGGCGTGCCATGAGATTCGAATCCATCAGACAGCCGAGGAGACGTCGCCATAGCACCACGGTCGCATCTGGGGTCCAGCCAACATTGTTGCCTCCGGCCATGACCGAGCGGGGTTCTTCGATGGTATCCCCAATCTCTAGACTGGGTTGGTCAACCGATGAGTCATCTCTGAGTTCAATCTGAATCGGAGCATCTCGGATGGATGAAGAGTCGATTCCTGATGAAGGCGCTGGAGAAGGGGATCTGCTCGATTGGTCTTCCCATCGCAAACTGAACCTGGTCAAGGAATCATAAGATCTAGGTCGTCGAGCATGATGGCCCCGCTCAGGGTAATCTGTGAATGACTTATGCTTCACTATTAATGCTCCATCACTTAGGCTCCGTTTCAAAGCGCCTTTCAGGATGCTGCTTGGACCAGGGCTTGCTCTCGTGTGAGAGTCATCGATACTGGTGTGATGACGCACATGGTGTAGTGGGCCCTGCACTTTTGGTGTCGAGCTTGTTTCTGATGTAGCCGATGTGCTGGCTGTGGTTGTTGACCGGCCCCGAAAGGAATCATTGTTGGTGCCTCCAGCCCCCCTCAGCCTCTTCTTTGTCCTGAGTTCAGTCAGTCGGTCCAAAGGAAGGTCATTCATGTCAAGACCGTAGACATGCCTTGCCAAAACTCGTGTCAGGGTCTCAATGGTCTTACTCCATTCAAGAATCAGTTCTTCCCATTCCACCAGTGATGCAATAATAGCTAGGAACTGATCCCAGAGGTGGCTGGATACCATAACATTGAGGTTAGCACGAATCCACGTCACAATGAGGGTCTGAAACAGCGGTGCAGCCAGACGACCTCCCAAAGTGTCCTTCTTACGGGTGGGGGGCACTTCCTTAAGGCATGAGGATGTGATGTGAAGGAGAACGTTGAGGAGTTGCTCCCATGTCCGCTGGTTCATGAATGTGTTCATGACCATGAACCGATATATATTGAGGACTCGCTTGCACAGGTCTACCTGGTCTTCCAGCAGCTCCACGTAGACTTCGTTGATATCCATGAGAAAAATGCATGAGGAATGTGTAATGAAGAGCTGGAGGAGATTCTGCAGTCCTGCTTTCACTGTGCTTTTGTCATCAGAGATAGAATTGGACCTCTTTCGTTGCAATTGCTTCTTTCCACCTCCTGGATCCGGTTCTTGAATAAATGGGGGTTGCTCCAGCTGCATGATCCAGTCTCGATAAACAGATATGATCACCCGAATGGAAAGGGCCTGGCTTGGTCCAATGAAAAATCCCAAGCGAAATATCTCATGAATGAGATTGACATTTTCCCGGGAGGCGAATAAGACATCACGCACTACTCGATGCTCCTCTGAGCTGTGCTCCTCCCCCCAGGAGTAGAACATGAGGGATACAGAGGGATGCCGAGAAGAGGGGGCAATGGTAGTGCCAGTCGCTGCACTGGAATATGAAGTCATGCTCACATTTGATGATGTTGAACCTATTTCTGAAGGGACAGTGGTGTCTGATTCAGAGCCAGATGAAGGTTGGAAAGTCATAGCACTGGAACGCCTCCTCGTTTCCTGATATGGAATTGAATTCGACCGGTTTGCGGTCTCTGCTTCATAGTGTGTGAAAATGCATAGCCACCTGATGAAGATGACCTTGAGCTGCTCTAATGGGTCAGATCCCAGAGGTCCTCGCAGAGATCGCGGTTCATACAAGTCCAGCTTTGGACTGTACAAGTTCGTACTGGTCGAAAAGTTGGGAAATATGCGAATCAGGTAGTATTTTTTGAACTGGTCAAAAAGGAACGCAAATGCCTCATGCGACTGGCTCTCCTGATTCTCTTGCCACTGGATGCGACACACTTCTGTCACTATGAAGTTGAGGAAATACTCAAAAAACATGCACATGATCTCATTCATGCCAAGTTCCATTGACTGGGCTGGGATGATGGGAGAGATGTCAACTCCAGACACAAGGGCTGTCTCAGGTCCACGATTCTCCCCCCAGCTGGTATCGACCACCGAGAAGGAAAAGAATCCTTGCTGCTCGATGGCAGGTGGCTGAAGACCAGGGACAAGGTTTGCAAACGTTGCATGATGTACTTCACTGGCTGATGAGCCCAAGATCTGGTACCACAAGAGGAAGAGGCGGACGGCTTCTTTCCGCACCCTCAAGACATTCTGTGGATGCAAGAGGCAGCCTAAGACATATTCCAAGCTGCGGAGCTGCCATTTTTGATGGAGTAGCTCGGGCAAGAACACGAGGATCTTTTCGAGGAGATAAAGGACGGAGTCGAGGTCTTCGCGTTGCTGCCGTGTGATACGGTCCTTCTGCTTCAGGTTGGACTCAGCCAACATGAATGCATCGAAGAACACGTTATAAATATGGCTGTATTGAGAAACAAAAAACAGCTTGAGCTCCGACGGGTCGGAAGTGTCGAGAACGTGCCTCAGGTGTTTGACACGGGTCGGGACATCCTTTTTGGCGTCCAGCACCTTGAACATGGACTTGCGCATGTCCTCGGTCTGCTTCTTCCGAATGAAATTCATTTTTGTTGAGGGCCTAGAAATAAAAAGCAAATGATTGCTATCTTTGCTCTGAATCCCACAACTAAACAACGTGAATTTAAATTCAATTCAAATTCAATCTTTCCTCCCATTCAGGATAGTTTCAACAGGTTAGCAAATGTAAACCAAGAAAAATACTAAGATGTAAAGATTGAAATTAAGTGATTCCTTTTAATTAAAGCGCTTCGCAGCTCTACAGGCTGTAGACAAGAGCAAAATATTTCTGTATAAAAAACTGTGAAAACATTAGGCATCTCCTCTCATTCATGCCTGACTTTGAAACAAGTCAGTCATTAGATAGCACAAATGTCTTGAATCAAAGACAAAAAAATGCCCTTTGGATCTGGCAGGGAGTGGAGCAAAATGCATCAGACATGTATTGCCTACTAAGTCCCAATGCCCACCCATACAATAGAAATGCAAAGAAGAGAGTTATGCAATGGTAAAATAAATTTAAAAAAATTACTTTGACCAAGTCTGTCAAACCCTTTCTCATCTACTTCAGACTCCTGAGGTGTCCTGAATTACTATGGCTAATATTAGCTTTTCAAATTTACTTGAAAATTTGAAAAAATGGAAGGGCAATATCATGCCTGAGAGCCACATTTATGCCAATTTTCAAATTAGTGTGACAAGTTGGGAGATTAAGGGTAATGTTCCCCTCGATATTTTTTCAATGCACAGCATTCAGCAGGGATATATGTCACTTAGCAATCAAACTATGATATTGTCTTTTATTCATTCCCAATTTGGAAGGCTACAGAAGTTCCTTACAGCTCCTGCAATGCCTGAAATACAGAGATAGCAGGAACAGAGGAAATGCTTGTATCTGCTCTAAGTATGCCAACATTTTCACAAATAAGAAGGGGAAAGATTGAGTCAGAATAGAAGGAATTACAAGAGAAAAGGAAACAATCTTGTCTGCCTTGGATGTCCTGGAGATTACTCAGTCAATCAAAATCATAACATTCAGTGAACCCAAACAAATACAGTCGACTCTCAATATAGTGAACACTGATATAACAAAAAACCAGTTGTACCAAAATCCTTGACATTGTCTGGCTAAATGTCCATAGATATCCATGCTAAAAAAAAAAATTGGGATATAAAAAAATCTCCAACATTATGAAAGAATTTCTGTGTCCTCCAGATGAAAACTACGCGGGATAAAATGAATTTTCCCGTCCAGAAGGAATCAAATTTCTTTCTCTCTCTTGACAGAAGAGCAGAAGGGTCAGTCCTCATCTCAATTCACCTCTTAACCTCAATCTTCAGCTGCACAGCCAATGAGAACCAAGTATTTGGTGCACGCAGAATGTGCATCATAAGGAATGTGAATGTCGGTGAATGTGAATGTCGGTGAATGTGCGTGTGGCGAGGGATGTGAACGCGGAAGATGCAAGTGAATGAAGTACTTCCGCGCTCATGCTCAGCAGCTATTTGTCAAGTTCCTTTGTTCCAATGATCCCCTGCAAGTTTTAAGTTACAAGGCTTCAAAGATGTCCATGCCCTTTACATGGCAGAAGCATTTACACATTCAACCTTTTCGCTGCGTAGTTTATTTGGCACACAGCCAAAGGCAACGTTGCAGGAAGCAAAATAAGTCACTTATCAAAGCATATGGGTTAAGATGTCAGCTGCCAATGCTATTTTCAATGCTTTAACTGCGATGCCATGTGATCCATCCGTGGATATGTGGCAGAGAAGGTGTGTGTCGTCCATGAAACCCTCAAAAGCCATTAGTCTCCCCAAGTACACCGATGGGATAATAATAATATATACACAGGCATAATGGGATTCAGTTCTCTAATTTGAAATATATAACTCACCTGATAGAACTAAAACGCAATATAATGAAACAACTTCGACAGCTTCATCAACTTTGTAATACTGAGACTTAACTGTACTGACATACAATCTGAAACTTAAAATTTAATCCATTATTAATTCTGGAGACTATTGAAACCATTCCACATAACACGAAATATAACTAAACAATCGCAAGCTGCTATGAATCCAATGAATTGCAGAAAGCTGACACCATTGAAAGACTGAAAGAAAACAAGTAGCCATGAAGCCCCAAATGCTTGCCTCTACAGAGTGGCTGCGAAGGCACAACTCCACGAAGGTAAAAACCAAAACTAAAATTTCAGCCTATAATAAAAGCTACACAATCCAATGAAAGTTGCACAAAACACTGAAGTGGATCATTATCTTTACCCAATTAACAGTCCACGACACCAGCCAGGGTCGAAAATACTTCAACAAAAGAGAGTCTGCCAAGCTCTTCTCAGATTCAGAAAAGAGGTTTTATGTTTTTTTTTTTTTGGTGAGTGCAATTCATTAAGTGTGGATGGAAGGTTTACACTATAAACCTGCGAACGAGGTTCGTGGGAATGGAGACGCATGAGTGGGAGGTTTGCTTCGTCTGCTTGCATATTCTTTCTGGGAAATTGCAATTTGTCGCCTCAGGTTCGTGGGAAAAAATTTTTGTTTTTTCTATACTGCTCTAAATACAGGGTGTCAAAAAAAGTTAATGCTGTAATAATGACTTCCTGGTATTATCTTGAACTTGATTTTTGAAATGTTGCATTAGTTAGAAAGAGATTAGGCTTTCATCTGCTGAAAACGACATGAAAATTGACACTTTCTGAAGGAAGACATGGAACAGTGAAAATTAAACTTAAAAAAAATGAACACACCATTATTAAAGGACATGTTCAAGGCGTGCTCCTCCTTGACACCAACACGCCATCAGACGCTTAGTGAGGTTTTCTACTGCTGACTGACTTGTTCCTGTTCNAGGTTAGCAAATGTAAACCAAGAAAAATACTAAGATGTAAAGATTGAAATTAAGTGATTCCTTTTAATTAAAGCGCTTCGCAGCTCTACAGGCTGTAGACAAGAGCAAAATATTTCTGTATAAAAAATTGTGAAAACATTAGGCATCTCCTCTCATTCATGCCTGACTTTGAAACAAGTCAGTCATTAGATAGCACAAATGTCTTGAATCAAAGACAAAAAAAATGCCCTTTGGATCTGGCAGGGAGTGGAGCAAAATGCATCAGACATGTATTGCCTACTAAGTCCCAATGCCCACCTATACAATAGAAATGCAAAGAAGAGAGTTATGCAATGGTAAAATAAATTTTAAAAAATTACTTTGACCAAGTCTGTCAAACCCTTTCTCATCTACTTCAGACTCCTGAGGTGTCCTGAATTACTATGGCTAATATTAGCATTTCAAATTTACTTGAAAATTTGAAAAAATGGAAGGGCAATATCATGCCTGAGAGCCACATTTATGCCAATTTTCAAATTAGTGTGACAAGTTGGGAGATTAAGGGTAATGTTCCCTTCGATATATTTTCAATGCACAGCATTCAGCAGAGATATATGTCACTTAGCAATCAAACTATGATATTGTCTTTTATTCATTCCCAATTTGGAAGGCTACAGAAGTTCCTTACAGCTCCTGCAATACCTGAAATACAGATAGCAGGAACAGAAGAAATGCTGTTATCTGCTCTAAGTATGCCAACATCTTCACAAATAAGAAGGGGAAAGATTGAGTCAGAATAGAAGGAATTACAAGAGAAAAGGAAACAATCTTGTCTGCCTTGGATGTCCTGGAGATTACTCAGTCAACCAAAATCATAACATTCAGTGAACCCAAACAAATACAGTCGACTCTCAATATAGTGAACATTGATATAACAAAAAACCAGTTTTACCAAAATCCTTGACATGGTCTGGCTAAATGTCCATAGATATCCATGCTAAAAAAAAAATTTTGATATAAAAAAAAATCTCCAACATTATGAAAGAATGTCTGTGTCCTCCAGATAAAAACTACGCGGGATAAAATGAATTTTCCCGTCCAGAAGGAATTACATTTCTTTCTCCCTCTTGACAGAAGAGCAGAAGGGTAAGTCCTCATCTCAATTCACCTCTTAACCTCAATCTTCAGCAGCACAGCCGCCTATGAGAACCAAGTATTTGGTGCACGCAGAATGTGCATGATAAGGAATGTGAATGTCGGTGAATGTGCGTGTGGCGGGGGATGTGAACGCGGAAGATGCAAGTGAATGAAGTACTTCCGTGCTCATGCTCAGCAGCTTTTTGTCAGGCTCCTTTGTTCAAATGATCCCCTGCAAATTTTAAGTTACAAGGCTTCAAAGATGTCCATGCCTTTTACATGGCAGAAGCATTTACACATTCAACCTTTTCGCTGCGTAATTTATTTGGCACACAGCCAAAGGCAACGTTGCAGGAAGCAACATAAGTCACTTATCAAAGCATATGGGTTAAGATGTCAGCTGCCAATGCTATTTTCAATGCTTTAACTGCGATGCCATGTGATCCATCCGTGGATATGTGGCAGAGAAGGTGTGTGTCGTCCATGAAACTCTCAAAAGCCATTAGTCTCCCAAAGTACACCGATGGGATAATAATAATATATACACAGGCATAATGGGATTCAGTTCTCTAATTTGAAATATATAAAGAACTAAAACGCAATATAATGAAACAACTTCGACAGCTTCATCAACTTTGTAATACTGAGACTTAACTGTACTGACATACAATATGAAACTTAAAATTTAATCCATTATTAATTCTGGAGACTATTGAAACCATTCCACATAACACGAAATATAACTAAACAATCAGTTCGACGATACTTAGGTTACTTAACGTCTTTCGACTGTGGTAACTTTCTGACTTTCTTTTGTTCATCGGTACTTCGGGGTTTACGAACGGAGATGTCTCACCGACGCTTCCGTGTTGAGGTGCTTCGTAAAAACCAAAACTAAAATTTCAGCCTATAATAAAAGCTACACAATCCAATGAAAGTTGCACAAAACACTGAAGTGGATCATTATCTTTACCCAATTAACAGTCCACGACACCAGCCAGGGTCGAAAATACTTCAACAAAAGAGAGTCTGCCAAGCTCTTCTCAGATTCAGAAAAGAGGTTTTATGTTTTTTTTTTTTTGGTGAGTGCAATTCATTAAGTGTGGATGGAAGGTTTACACTATAAACCTGCGAACGAGGTTCGTGGGAATGGAGACGCATGAGTGGGAGGTTTGCTTCGTCTGCTTGCATATTCTTTCTGGGAAATTGCAATTTGTCGCCTCAGGTTCGTGGGAAAAAATTTTTGTTTTTTCTATACTGCTCTAAATACAGGGTGTCAAAAAAAGTTAATGCTGTAATAATGACTTCCTGGTATTATCTTGAACTTGATTTTTGAAATGTTGCATTAGTTAGAAAGAGATTAGGCTTTCATCTGCTGAAAACGACATGAAAATTGACACTTTCTGAAGGAAGACATGGAACAGTGAAAATTAAACTTAAAAAAAATGAACACACCATTATTAAAGGACATGTTCAAGGCGTGCTCCTCCTTGACACCAACACGCCATCAGACGCTTAGTGAGGTTTTCTACTGCTGACTGACTTGTTCCTGTTCTGGTTATAGCGATTGAGAGAGATGGGTTGCCAAGGTCAATTAATCCTGTGGCATTTTTGCTGACAAATGCCCAAGAACCAGCAATAGAATGATGAGTCTCCCAGCAGTACACTTGTGACTCACTCGCTTCTTTGAGTGCTCCCCTTGCCAGATTCTCTTGTTTAGGCTGTTTGCAGTGGTTCATCAGCATGTCTGAATTTTCCTATGGTAAACTTTATCTTTCCATACCTCACAAAACTCAAATAACTGGAAGCATGTTAGAAGCCGTAACCTTTCGAATTAGAGAAGGGTACAATTGACCATGTTAAAGTTAACATTATATTGCGTTCCTTTTAGGTAAGAACGTCACATGAAAAAAAAGAGATGCCCTATACAGGGTGGCGCAAAAGTTACGCACCATATGGTAAATCAAAGTAAATGTTCGAGTCGTTTGTCATTAACTTGAAAACACTTCGAATCGCTGTAACAATGTTTGAACATATCTAAACTCCACATTCTTGTCTTTCATTAACTTTGCAGCCATCAGTTACCTGCAAAGAAATAAGAGGTAATGTTGTACGACAGTGAAATCCCATATGGTGTGCGACTTTTGCGCCACTCTGTATATGGGAGACACCCAAAAAATTCATGGAAAAAATTACTGCTGCACCATGCTCTTGATTCATTGAGTCCACGAATTCACCAACTTGCACCTGGACTCTCTGGGAGCTGAAACTGGTTGGTGGCAATGGTACAGTGGATGTGTTACCTTGGAAGGTAAGGTCTTTGTGTCGTCCTTGATAGAGTGCTTATTCATGCTCAAGAATTCCTCAAAGAAAAATGGAGGGGAAAAAATTAGTCTAAACGAAAGCCCGATTCGCCCTCATTATTTTGTTTTTTTTCTGTCAAATTTTTTCTTGTTTCAGAGATAGAGAGGATCCGACCCTGGTTGGTTTTGTGGATTGTAAGTAACAAATCATTTTTTAAATGTTTTTCAAGGTCTTTCTTGCATAAAAACACTTAAAATGCTGCAATATGAATATAAACTTCTAAACTAAAACTTCTTCATGACCATCAGCTGCAATTTGGACAAATGATTGGTTGCCATAGTTTTGCAATGGCTGAGTGGAACACTTACTACAGAAAAAACGCATGTGAATGAATTTCTGGGTGAAATATACATAAAACATGAACCTGTTTTCAATCCCTAGTCCTAATTGGGCACAAGGTGAACAAAAGGGTAAAAAATGGAGGAGCAGGAACCTGGGACTTGACTTGCATAGTCACTGGTTCTCAAATAGATTGATCAACTTCCACCATCCTGACATCCCTTTGTAGCAGAAATGGGAATGAGTCTCACCCTGTTATGCAGGATCACAGATGGAGCAGGAAATAGTTTGTACTTCTTGTCATGGACACATGAGCATCCACTTGGTAGTCGCATCTCCCACCAGCCACCAATTTTGAGTTTATTGACCTTCGTACAATCTTCGGCATTGGAAAGCTTAATCTCTTCCCATGTTAACTGGTACAATTTCAATTGTAATATAACGCAAGGAAAATCCATTCTTGCAGTGTACTTTTTTTTTTAGATGCCCTATACAGGGTGGCGCAAAAGTCACGCACCATAGGGTAAATCAAAGTAAATGTTCGAGTCGTTTGTCATTAACTTGAAAACACTTCGAATCGCTGTAACAATGTTTGAACATATCTAAACTCCACATTCTTGTCTTTCATTAATTTTGCAGCCATCAGTTACCTGCAAAGAAATAAGAGGTAATGTTGTACGACAGTGAAATCCCATATGGTGTGCGACTTTTGCGCCACCCTGTATATGGGAGACACCCAAAAAATTCATGGAAAAAATTACTGCTGCACCATGCTCTTGATTCATTGAGTCAACGAATTCACCAACTTGCACCTCTGGGAGCTGAAACTGGTTGGTGGCAATGGTACAGTGGATGTGTTACCTTGGAAGGTAAGGTCTTTGTGTCGTCCTTGATAGGGTGCTTATTCATGCTCAAGAATTCCTCAAAGAAAAATGGAGGGGAAAAAATTAGTCTAAACGAAAGCCCGATTCGCCCTCATTATTTTGTTTTTTTCTGTCAAATTTTTTCTTGTTTCAGAGATAGAGAGGATCCGACCCTGGTTGGTTTTGTGGATTGTAAGTAACAAATCATTTTTTAAATGTTTTTCAAGGTCTTTCTTGCATAAAAACACTTAAAATGCTGCAATATGAATATAAACTTCTAATCTAAAACTTCTTTCATGACCATCAGCTGCAATTTAGACAAATGATTGGTTGCCATAGTTTTGCAATGGCTGAGTGGAACACTTACTACAGAAAAAACGCATATGAATGAACTTCTGGGTGAAATATACATAAAACATGAACCTGTTTTCAATCCCTAGTCCTAATTGGGCACAAGGTGAACAAAAGGGTAAGAAATGGAGGAGCAGGAACCTGGGACTTGACTTGCATAGTCACTGGTTCTTAAACAGATTGATCAACTTCCACCATCCTGACATCCCTAACATCGTCTTTACCCTTACTCAGAGTGGGACAATACGTCCTAGTGTCTACCTCGTCCTTTATCAAACATGAAGAACAGTACCTGTGTACTCGTAGGTGAACCATCAGCGTAGAGGGTGGTCGGTGGTCAAGTCTCAGGCTCTTAATGCACAGTCTCACTACCTAATTCCAAATTCATGGATTCTTCATGAAGGCAAGTAGCACACATCAAACGAGCAGAATATATTGATAAAGTTGTTTTCTTGATAATTCAATGTAGGAGTGCTGAAAAAGTGTGGGGAGGCAAAATATCCTCCAAGCATGGTGGTTCCAACCAGCTCTTCAGCCCTCATGACAACCAAGAGAAACAGACACAATCTGAGAAAATTCTTGTGTATTGACTATTTTGCTCCATATTGTTACAAATAATACTGAGGGTCCAGAGTATTCTGTGCAACAGAAACTGACATGGAAAGATTGCTTAAAAGAGAAACTACACAGACAGACATTACTGGAAGAAACATGAAAAACCAAGGTGGTTAATGTTTAAAATACTGAGGATCCAGGGTATTCCTTGCCGCAGAAACTGACATGGAACATTGAGAAAAACAGAAACTACACTGAAAGATGTGATTGTGAGAAACATGAAAAACCAAAATGGAAATGCCTGATATACAGCCTTCTTGAATAAAAGAGCACAAAAATTCTCTTCCTGAATCACAGAGATCTTGATTCACCGGCAAAATACTGATACACAATGAAGAGATACTGGCACTTTGGGCGTTGAATGCCATTCGAGCAAACCAAACGACTACTTCATTATTTGACAGGAGCTGTGGATCCCTGCAGATAGAGGTGATTATACATGCCCTTTTGGGCCATCAGCTCAGCATGTGTGCCCTGCTCAACAATCTGTCCTTGGTGGAAAACAAAGATCCGGGCAGCATTCTGAATTGTGGACAGGCGGTGAGCGATGGTGATACATGTGCGCCCCTGCTGTGCTCGTAGGTCCCGTAGGACGTGGTGGACTTGTTTTACTTTTTTTGTCCTTCTACCTACTATGACTAGTCGTCTTGGTTCAGAAGGAATTTTTTTGTAACACAAATTACCATTCTACCATTACGAAGTTCAAAAATTGCTTCAACAAAAAATGTCAACCTGAGAAGAATTCATGACTGTATACAGCCATACAAGAAATTTTAATTGTGGCAACATCATGCTTTTTAAATATCTTGTTTTCCTAGGAACAAGAAAATTTTCTGCCATTAGTAAACAGGGAAGCAAGAACCTTATGTGACAGACATATGCTTGAAATCCATCTGGCAATTTTTCCCAGGTTTCCCAACCCACCTAAAACATTTCCATTGTTGAAGCATAAAATCCCTCACTAACAAATACAGCTATGAGAAAACTCTAGAGCCAACATGAAAAACACATTCTAGGCCAGATAAATTGACTCAATGTTCTGGAGAAATTTAATTGCTATTGCTTGCTTGCAGTGAAAATCAGTGCTCTCATCTGAAAAAGCCAAACCTATGTTACATGTTCATGGAAGCTGTAAGGCCTAATTAATGTTGACCATAAAAAACAAATGAACAAAGACATACCTTTTCACTCTCACTGTCCAAGGCGGAAGTGGCTTCATCAAGGAGTAAAACGGCTGGATTCCGTACCAAGGCTCGAGCGATGGCTACTCGCTGCTTCTGACCACCAGACAGCTGAGCCCCTTTCTCACCCACTCTGGTATCATAGCCCTGGATGCATCAAGGTTAAGGTGATCACACTTCAAATTGCCTTCAAAAGTGGTGAAATTGTTGGTTCACACATCACATTGTCTCAAACCTGTGGCAGACTGACGATGAAGTCATGAATGTTGGCCTGGCGAGCTGCCTTGATGATCTCATCATACTGCACCAAGCGGTCATTATCTCCATATGCGATGTTCTCTCCGATTGTGCGGTCAAAGAGAATGGGCTCCTGTGATACCAGACCGATCTGTGCTCGCAGGCTCCCAATCACCAGGTCTCGCAGATTTTCTCCATCCAAGCACTTAAGAGATGAAGGTGTTGCTTATGTGAAAATAAATTTTCACATTTGGAAAAATCCAACTCCACATGGGTAGCTTAGGGAAATGGCTCTATTGAGTCCTAACTAGCCAATCCCTTCAAGTATTGCAAATGCATTTATTGACAGCAAATCCTAATGCTTAGTATAAGCTATCCTAAGCAGTAAGAACTGATTTCAGCATGATGATCTCTGAGGCTATCCAGCTCAAGGGATTATAAGGTGGTTGAGCCTACCACACACATTGGCATCAAAAACGTTACTGATGGTAGCTTCCCTGAATTCATGAAATCTCCCATTATCGGCACACTAGCTGAAACAGTTTTTGAGATATGCTTCCTCGAGTTTAGGCCTCCAGGGAAAAGTGACCCAAAAGGTCTATGATCATGAAAAAACTAAACTTCAGTAGGGTACCCTACTTCACAAATTGGTCATATGAATTTGAATAGCCTATTATAGTAAATTTTCCTTCAATTTAACATTCCATTTTCTGGGTTAAACAAGATTTTTTTAAATATTTGAAATTATTGTCAAATGAAAGCTCCTCCCAAACATGATTGACTTTCATGTTATACATTCATCAATATTCAAGTTCATACATTGACTTTTCAAGCCTGAGGGTTTAACACCAATAGTGAAATAGCTTTCAATGAAACATCCTTTGATGCCATGAGACCATCAATCCATACATCCATTAAAAAAGATCCATCATCAGGTCACTTCATCCTCAATGGCAATATCTTCTCTTTCTTTTCTTTCCCTTTTCAACTTTATTTCTTCTCCACATTGAGATGCATGTAAATCATTTGAAGTGCAACTCCATCATCCATACATACATGAAGATACCCTCACTAATATGCAAACTCACCACTTGGCCTTGACTGGGGTCATAAAATCGCTCAAGGAGCTGAATACAGGTGGATTTGCCACAGCCTGAACTCCCAACAAGGGCTATTGTTTGCCCTGACAGTGCATTCAGTTTCAACTTCTTCAAAACCATGACTGAGGATCGTGTAGGATAGGCAAAGTCCACATCTTGGAACTTGATATCTCCCTTTGCCCTTGCCTGGCAGAGAAAACACATAAAAATACATCGCTCTGTGCAATACCTGAAACAAGCAGTGCAATTAATATAGTTGAGTATAACAGTCCAAGATAATTGAGGACAATTTCTACATATGAGACAGTGAAAGGAAGCTGAAAAGTTCAAAAAAAGTTCACTACTACTTCTAACTTCTTGTTCCTGGTTCAGAAATACTGATCATGGCCTCCACAACCACAAATAATAAGTTTAAAAAACTACAATTCTTCAGTAATTGCTTGTCAATTACCCCATACCCAGGAAGTCAAAGGTCAAAATTAATAAATTTCCTTATCATATTCTTAAATGCAACAATTCGAGATTGACATGAGGACTCACCATTGTCTTTCCTGCCTTAGAGGTAGAATCTATATCAGGGACTCGATCCAATAGCTGGAAGATGCGTGCTGAGGAGATAAGGGCCTGATTATAATTTGGTGCAAAAGCCATGGCCTGGCCAACCATCATAGTTCCAAGGATCAATCCCTCAGCAACTCTGTCATAAATAAATCAAATAAAAACGCATATTTCTTGCAATGCAGAGTGATTGAAATCTATATTAAAAAAAACACACAATGACTCACTTAAAGACATCATCATATCCCAGACCCTCCGTTCTGATGAGATAACCACCATAGAACATGCAGGCTGCATATGCAAAGAATGGAATCGACTGGGCCATCCCAAAGATCATGCCACGCATGTGAGAACGTCTTTGAGCCTGGCGGTGAGGTTTTATCATGCGCTCCATGAACATGTCATGAAAGGTGACTTCACGGCGCAGTCCTGCCACGGTGCGAATGTTTGAAATTGCCTCCACAGCCACCTGATGATTAAAACAGACACCCATTTCAGTCTAGTTCTCAGAGCTACGGGCTGCCTCAGAGAAGGAACCAACCTTGCTGGCATTTTCCAATGATTTCTTGGCAAGTATGTTCTGTCCATGAATGATCCTGGCCTCAAAAAAGGCACATATGACAAGGAAAGGCACAAAAACCATGGTGACAAGACCAAGCTTCCAGGAGTAGTAGAGTGACAATGCTATGGCCATGATTATGGTTGTGACACTCTGTGTAACAGTTCCCATACGAGATCCAGTTGCCTGCAACAGAAAGTTTGCTTTTGTCAATTTCTCCCTCATGATAATCTTTATACAATCAACTCTCATTATTCCACATTTAAGGGAGACCAATCCTTTTCACTTAATATTTGTCTATAATACTGAAAATCTGCCCATGACCATTCACTTTCCTTCTCTTTGCCTGGAAAAGAAAAAGGCACTCAGCATGTACATGACATGTGAACAGCATGTATATTATGTTATTCCTTTTTTCATGCACAAAAAAATCAGTTCATCTACTCTTTCCAAAGATATCTAGGAAAAAAAAAAATCCTGTCATTTAGCATGAAAAACATTGGAATGCTTTATGCAATAGGGTGGTGCATTCCTCTTCCATTTCCCCAACATTAATGCAGCACCGATTGGGAATATCAAATGCTTTGTACTTTCCTTTCCCATTGGGTTAGTGATAGGTGCTGAGGAGGAGACAGAAACTTTCTGAGCATAATTCTGAGATATGAATGAGGATGAGGAGGAATAAGGAGGGAAAAGAGGTGTAGTCATCAATTCACACTGCAGTGAACAAGTTAACTAGGTAGTGAAGTTTCTTGCTGCTACATGGGAACAAGATTTAACCAAGACAGGTTCAATAATCAAAGCAAAATAAGTTAATGTTGTCTGTAAAGTGATGGCAAAGTAACAGAAACAACCTACGCCTTGCATGCTGGAGGCATCAGAGGAAAGTCTGGCACAAAGGGCTCCAGTACTGTGCCTAACATCATCATACCAGGCCATCTCCTGCTTCATCATGGCAGCAAAGGTGACCTTCCGCATCCTATGTGTCAGTTTCTCTCCTGCTATTGCAAACATGTAAGCCTGGAAAGATAAACACAATTTGGAATGGAGTTGTGATGGTGGATAACTTGTTCTTTTATACTTTCATATTTTTGGTTCAAAATGAAAGCTTACCATGAAAAATTGGGCAATTCCTGATGCCACACCCACACCCAAGAACAACACAGCATAGTAATTGCCTTCTGCTCTAGCCTCATCAGGCTCTGCTATTGAAAGGGTCTAGAACACAATGTTAAAAAAATTGGAGAAGTGAACATACATTATCTGTTGTTTCCACTCCAAGAAAGGGAAATGAAGCTGACCCCAAGAACATCACCAAAGAGAATGGCATAAACTGGCATGGAAGCCCCCATGGCAGCTGCAGAGATGACTCCTACGAGAATGTATGGCCATTCGGGAGAATTCATCTTCATGATTCGCCATACAGAAATCTGCAACTTCTTATCTTCCTCGTGATCTTCAACCTCGGAACGTGTACTCTCCAGTCTCTCCTACCAGAGGAATGACAACAGCTTCACAAGGATGCTTTTGCAATGTATTTACAACCCAAGTATGAAATATCCCCAGAACATGCACAGGATACAGCACAGCTCCACTGGAGCTGAATGCAATTTTCCTCACATATGGAGCAAGTCATGCCAAAAAATTACAGGGTCACTTAGTTGATTTCACTAATACAGTCGACTTTCAGTATAACGAACATTGATATAACAAAAAGCCGGTTATACCAAAATCCTTGACATTGCCTGGCCAAATGTCCATAAATAAATAAATAAAATGTCCATGCTAAAAAATCTGGATATAATGAAATCAGATACAATGAATTTTCCCCTGGGAAATTTTTTTTTTCTCCCTCTTGATAGAAGTGCAGAAGTGTCAGTCCTCCACCTTGGTCTTAAGCAGCATAGCCTATGAGAACGAAGGATTTGGCATGTGTAGAATGTGCATGATAGGGGGAATGTGAATGTGGGTGAATGAGCACGTGGTGGGGATGTGAACATGAAAGATAAAAGTGAACAAGGCACTTCAGTGCTTGCACTCAGCAGCTATTTGTCAGGCTCCAATGTTTCATTGATCCAGTGAGAGTTTCATTTTGACCTCAGGTGGTCCATGCCCTTCACATGGCAGAAGCATTTACACATTCAACCTTTTTGCTGCATAATTTACTTGGCACACAGCCAAGAGCCAAGGGCAATGTTGCAGGAAGCAACTGAAGCTGCATTCACAGCATAAGGGTTCAGATGTCAGCTGCCAACATGATTTCCGACACTTTAACCATGATGCCATGTGGTCCACCAGTGGATATGTGACAGTGTAGCTGTTAAAGTACTGTCATCCATGAAACCCTCAGAAGTCGTAGAGCCCCCAAAGTACACTGACAGGATAATAATCATATATACAAGGGCATAACAGGATTCATTTCTCTAATTGGAGATGTACAGATTCTCTCCTGATACAATGAAAACCTGATATAACGAAATAATTCAGGTGGCTTCATCAAGTTTGTTAAAATGAGAGTTGACTGTAGCAGTTTCTGGTCAGTCACTGAATTCATGCAGCATGCAAAGATTGAAGCTTATTAGTTGAGAAATGAAATGTACAATGCACCCATGGACATGCGTAAAACTTTTCTAAAGAACAACCTCTGACGTAAATGAGAGGTCAGCAAGTTCACCTTCTGCCAAACTGTCATCCTGGGAAAAAACACCAACTACCATCACCTTCACACTGGAAACCTTCTCGAAACATTAATAAAGAGAGAATTAGTTTCTTCCAGCAAAATTACACACAACATAGGATAAAGGCATACTCTTTAAAATTGCTGAATGAAATGAGTAGTCAGCAAAACCTAGATCACATGCTCCAGCAAAATACATCACAGAATGAGATAATCTTCAGACATGAAACATTAACCCTGTCACAGATACTATAATTAAAGTATCAGGACTTCTTTCCTCAATGTGACATCACTGCACTATACATGGCTACTTGTTGGTCTTGTTGTTATGAGTCAAGATTTGCACCAGATAAATGTTAATCCATGCAAAAGATGACAATTTTCTGCCTCACAGTGGTCAATGCTTACATGTCCTGATAATTTTTTTATTGTCTGACAAGTGATTCCAGCAAGACAATCAAATAGTCCAAACTGGATTATTCCTTTCGAATGAATGCAAAAAAAACTCCATTTTCAATTTTCAGACAGCATAGCACTCAAGTTACATCTTCTATCTGCACTCACTGCAAATGGCAGAGGGAACCCTGAGGTTGTAGACAGCTTTCTGGGATTCAATAATAAAAAATTATATGGCTACATTTTTGCAGTGGCAATCTGGAAACTGATTTCATTGAAATGAACAATCCAGTTCCTAAAAAGAACAAATGTTTAGTCTATGGAGGCATCTAAAGACAGCACAAGGCATCATGAATCATTAAAGTGCTCAGTAATCAAAATGCATTATGGCAGCAGAGAGGATTAAGATCAGCTTTGCAGGAGCCACAAGCCAACAGCAGAGAGGGAGAATTCTTCTGTGGATTGAATTACATACCCGATGCTTTTCCCTGAAGCTATCCCTGAGATGTGGCTTCTTTGTGAGCGACATTGCTGTGATTTTGGAAAGACTCTCATCCAACCGGGGTCCATCCTTTTCGTGGGACCTCACTGCCTGTTCATAATTTGGAGGGGAACCTGAAATGAGGAACATCTCCATTACATCTTCACCTCATTACTAAAGAAAAATATGACAGACAAGAAACAAACCATTCTTAGATATGGATTCAGAGTCATCAATGCTCTCTTCATCACGACTATCGTTATCTCCAGTTTGTGCAGTCACAAGTTGATAATAGAGACCCTTTTCATCCATCAAGGAGTCATGCACTCCCTCCTCAACTATCACTCCTTTGTCAAACACAAAGATTCTGTCAGCCGATCGGATGGTGGACAGACGATGAGCCACAATGAGAGTTGTCCTTCCTCTGCCAGCCTGTAACATTTGATTTGATTCAGAAATGCACTGGAAGAGACTGACAAGGATTTCCAAAGGGATACATACGGCATCTAGAGCCCTCTGAACGACGGCCTCTGATTCCGTGTCCAAAGCAGATGTGGCTTCATCAAGGAGAAGTATCCTGGGATTGCGGACAAGGGCCCGAGCGATGGCAATTCGTTGCTTCTGTCCTCCACTCATCTGAGCTCCACGCTCTCCAACCATTGTCTTATATTTCTACATATATAAAGATGCATTTCAGTAGGCCTAATAATTAAATTCTAAAAATGCATCCATCACAACAAAAAATATTTTAAATATTGAACACCATCTCGCCTCCAAGGCATAGGAATTCCACTAGGAACTATAATTTTCTGGCAATATGTTACACTATTAAGGCATGCAGTAGAGTCACTTCCACTGAATGAGTTTAAAATGAGGTCTATAGGTCCCTACCCATCATTGTCTATAAATAACCAAAACTCAAATGAAGACATGAATCTACTTCTGTTTCCTTTTAATACTGGAATACCAAGTAGAGGCTGAGCACCAACAGGACGCTGTCAAACTTTCAGCAAGAAATACCAATATTAAAAAGACATGACCACCTTTGGAAGCTTCATGATAAAGTTGTGAGCATTGGCAGCTTTGGCAGCTTCCTCAATCTCTGCTTGTGTGACTCCATCCCGGCCATAGGCAATGTTTTCCGCAATGGTCGTAGAGAAGAGAACGGGTTCCTGACCCACAATACCAATGCGATCTCTTAGCCAGCCCACATTCAGGTCTCGTACCTTGTGATCGTCTATATAAACCTGAGAGGGAATTGGATACCATGAACATTCTCTCCACCTGTAAACTATAATCACATGCTATCATAACTGGTACTCACTTCTCCAGACAATATATCATAAAACCGCTGCAGAAGCTGAATGCAGGTGGACTTCCCACAGCCAGAGCTCCCAACAAGTGCCACTCTCATCCCGGGTTCTATGCTCATGTTCAGGCCTTGAAGAATCTGATGAAATAAAAAAAGAATAGAGATAACATTAAAAAATGCCATGTTCTCATAGTACAATGAGATTTTCCTGAGCTTCAGCTTCCTTTTCCCTCCCATTCCCAATTCCCTCCAATATGCACTACTGATTTTATCATTAGAGGTGGCAGGAAGAAACAAAGCACAGAGAAACCCCTCAAGCACTAAACCAGCAACTTGGCACTTGAGCCTCCTGTCCTTGTTTGTTAAACTAATTGTAAGCATTTGACACCTGAACCAACCTAAACTTTTATTTGTCCACATTAGATCAAGGAGATAAATCTGTGAAGTTTCACAGCAAAACTTTTCCATAGTATCTTGAGAATTTTTTTTAGCAATGAATCCTACAGAAAAACCACATCTACCAATCATTATAACATTTTTCTGATTTTAACTCTTTATTTTTGGGTTACAATACTTGATGTTAATGGCTAAGAGATTTTATGGAGCATATTTACTAACTCCCAAACTTATCTGTAAAGGTGAAAAAAATACTTTGATTTCAGTCTGACAAAGCATGGGAAGAAAAATGAACAGATTGGGATGCAACACCCTCTCAATGAGATTACCTTGACATCAGGCCGTGATGGGTAGTTGAAGACAACATCCTTGAATTGAACACGGCCCTGAAGGGTATCGGGCTTCCTCCCATGATGGGAACTGCTGTCAATAGGTGGAATCCGGTCGATGATCTCATAAAGGGTTCCTGCCACTCCTTTTGCAACAGCAAATGCTTCAATGTATGGACTCGCCTGACCCACATTCATGGCACCCATCAGCACGCTGAAGAACACCTATCAGATCAACAGAATTAAAAACGAGAACCTTGGATTACTCGTACAATCCTGTTTTTTGAATGAAGGCTTTTGAAGATAATCCTTTCATATAACACCTCATAAATTTTCTCATATCATATCTTATCCTACCCTGACATCCATCCAGTCAATAATTGACAGAAACTACAGAGTAACTCACTATGATAAGGACCCCAGCATCGTAATCTCCATTTCCACCCAATTCTGGCCTGGATTCCAAGATTAGCTTGGGTCCATACCAAAAGGCAAGGGAATACGAGGCAAAGATCATGAACCATGCAACACCCCCTCCAAGTCCTACAACCATTCCTCGTCTCACTCCCATCTTCTGGGCGGCAAACAGGTTTTTCTCGTATCTGCAAGCAACCAAACCCACAAACTAAATGTCCAAAAACCTTGGCTCAAACAGCCAGCCTATTGCATCAGATGCAACATAAGGAACTAATTTGATTCAAGATGACTTCTTTATCCCTAATAGGAATGTTCTGCTTAAGCTAATATTTAAAAAATCATCTCTAGCCTACCTTTCAACTTCTTTGTTTTGTCCTCCAAAGGAAATAACAGTGCGAATCGATGACAAGACCTCTTCAGCAACAGCACCTGCTTTCCCATAGCACTTGGCCTCTTTCTCAGCAACAGATGATTGAATCTAAAGCAGTACAAAAGATATGGGTCCTAGAGACAGAACTGCCATAACACTTGAGACAAGCAATAAGGCAAATCCATTTTAAGAACAGCAACATTTGCAACTGGGGAACCAATAAAATTTCCCAGCACGCATATCAGAGCTGGATGACAAATTAAACTGATTGAATCTTTATACATAATAATCTCTGGTTATTCTGGTCTACTGCATGGGGGCAAAATGGAACATTAATACTCTGCCAAATGAAAAATCTACAAAGTAAATGTTTGGATTTTCACTCAGTGTCAATTTCAAACTGATTTAGCTCCAAGGATCAAAGAATGCATTACTTTTCAATGGCAATTTTATTTTATTCATTTCTCTACTTGATACTGGAAGTGATGATGCTGAAAAACATTACTTATTCCCCCAAAAGCATTACTCTTCAGCTGAAAGTGCAATGAAACAATTTACTACATAGGGAAGTATATCAGGTTGAATTACTTCATTGAAAGATGGTTGAAAAATGAAAAGTACAGGGTGTCCGAAAATTTATCACCTCATTTGTTTTGCTGATAACTTTTTTATTTTTTATTTTTTTTTATTTTTTCTTTCAGATTATTGAAGATCAGCCCAAAAAGTTTTAAAATGAATCGCTACACTCCTCAACGGCGTGCCGCAATAGTACTGATTTATGCCAGAAACAATGCATCAATTGTCGCAAAACAACGAGGATTTAGAAGGCAATTCGCTCAACAACATGCGCCTACTACTCAGACCATTCAGCGGTTAGTGGCTCGATTTGAGCAGTCGGGAACCACTGGTGATCGGAGGCATACAGGGAGACCCTGAACAAGTTGGTCCTTGGAAAACATTGCGCTTGTTAATGAAAGTGTGCAAGAAGTTCCAGAAGCATCCTTAAGAAGACGTTCCGGACAGGTGGGTATCCCAAGATCATCCCTGCACACAATAATGCACACCGATTTGAGTCTGTTCCCTTACAAGATACAGATGGTTCAAGAACTATTGCCAGCTGATACTCAACCACATCTTACTTACTCTGAAGCGCTATTATTAAATCTTGATGCTGAAATTATCAATTTTTCTTCAAAATTATTGATGTCGGACGAAGCTCACTTTGAGCTAAATGGTTCGGTCAATAAACAAAACTGCGGGTTCTGGGGAAATGCAAACCCTAGGGCAATTCATTTGAGTTCATTGCACCCACGTAAGGTAACAGTTTGGTGTGGGGTGACGTCCCAAAACGTCCTAGGGCCATATTTCTTCGAAGATGAGCTTGGAAATGCAGTTACAGTTAATGGTGACCGCTATAGAGTAATGATACAGGAAACCCACGTAAGGTAGCAGTTTGGTGTGGGGTGACGTCCCAAAACGTCCTAGGGCCATATTTCTTCGAAGATGAGCTTGGAAATGCAGTTACAGTTAATGGTGACCGCTATAGAGTAATGATACAGGATTTTTTGGTACCCGAGCTGGATAGGCTAGCCCTGGAGGACATGTGGTTCGAACAGGATGGTGCCACAGCACACACAGCTCGCATGACATTGGACTTATTGAGGGAAATTTTCCCGAACCGCGGAATCTCGAAATATGGAGATTTAAATTGGAAAGCGCGTTCACCGGATTTGACGGCCCCGGACTTTTTTATGGGGTTATCTCAAAGCAAAAGTGTTCATCAACAAACCAGTAACTCTGCAAGAACTCAAGCAAAACATTCCAGCCGAAATAGCCGCTATACCACAAGAAAATCTGGGATCTCAGTACCTCGTACGGCATCTTTCCCGAGCTTAGACAGTCGAGACATTGCCTCCTGTGAACAATCTACAATAGAAATCTTGAACTTCTTGAAAAACTTATTGAATTAAACTAATATTTGTCGTTCACAGTTTGTGTTTTTTTACTATCAGTTGAAAAGTTACAAGCAAAACAAATGAGGTGATGAATTTTCGGACACCCTGTAGATATAGATACAAATAGATACAGCACGCCTCCAACACTTCTCTTGGCAGATCGAGAAAGAACCTCTGTTGAGCCGCTGTCACGATGAGCTAGAAACTTCAATTGGAGGAGAATCAAAGGTAGGAAGGATGTGACAGATACGAACCAGCCTATCTGGGTCTCACCCGCTTTCACTGACGTGATTTTCGTCCTTCGAGCCTGCACCATCCAACGAAACTTCCGTTTATAATTTGGGAAGTCTTGTACGTAATGAACCCCGGCTGCTTTCTGAATATAAACAGCATGTATTGTCCCTGGCAGAGAGAAGTGATTGTCATTGAATTTCCTCCCAGGAAAAACAAATTGATTTAATCTCATATTTCAAAAGTAGGTAATGTTAAAATTACACGATTCAGGTACAAAATGCAGACATTCGGAATTTGGCTAATTACAGACCTCTCGCAACGAGATGTCCTCTTGCCCTTCCCAGTGCTCTTGAGATGGTTCACCTTATTACCATTATGTATTAATCATGATTTTTCCATTTTTCGCCAACGTGTCTCGAAGTGTTCTGGTGCCGATTTTGAAACTGCCATGATCGGGAAAACTTTGAAAAAAAGTCATAATCAGTCTCCACTTGGTGTATTCTTTCCGTGATGGCTGAAAAAGCGAATGGAGGGGGGGCAACCGGACAATTAACCGGACAAGTGAAATCCTAGGATTCATGAGCGAATATACGGCCGTCTTAGCTCCTAGGACACGAACGTCCATCTGGATCCATGCGCAGGATCGTTATGAACCGTGTATATAGCTGCATTCAACATAAATCGAATGAATGTAAATTGCCACATGTTTACAGCGCCGCTTCCAAGAACATGTTACTCTACAACTGCGGATTTTATTTAGGGAAGGAAAGAAAAACTTTGGGTAAGATTTTCCGGGTTCGCCCGTAATGTCCTTTTTTTCCGATTT